>CM014277.1:79393709-79422401 GCA_004135705.1 Alloteropsis semialata
TACTGACGTCTTTGTTTTGCGTCTTTTTCAGGGTCTCGTACTCCCCCGTCGCCTACTTCACTGTCCTCGCGGCGTCACTTTGCCGGATAGCAAGGTGAGGCATCAAACACCTGTCTCATTTCATATCATGTTCGTAGATCACGTAACCTAGTTAGGTGTCTCCGTTCGGAAGAGATACGGTTGGAAGTATGCAGATCTTTGCATATGGATACACGTATCTGTTTCGAATTGTCCACGTTATTTGGACAGCCCGAGGATGCGTAGATGGGTACAGTTTCCATGGTCTACTCCGATCCGAGGCAAAATTTTGGCATCATCTTCTTGTTGTTCTCTGGATACACAATCTCCTTGACCGGACGTGTATTTGGAGAACAGCGTGGAGATGCTGTCTCGGATAGGAGTAGACCATGGAAACCAACCCATCTACGCATTCTCGGGTGGGATTAGAACCTATCTTTACCTATTAGACCATGATAGACATCGTGTAGATGTAATTGTTTTTAATATCACCCCCGCATATGTTAAAGGATGGATGATGACCGTGAGTGGATGTACACGGGCCGCACAAATCTGAGTTCGTTGACCGATGAATGGATTGAGAAGACCGAGGCCTTTTTGAATCTAGCATTTGCCAAGGTTAAAGTTGGGGATAGCATGTGGTGTCCGTGCAACAAATGTGGAAGCACACGCCGACAAACAAAGGATACCATGGGCAAACATCTTTGCAAGTTTGGATTCACGGCAAACTATACCAGTTGGACCTACCATGGTGAAAACGATCGTGTGCGAGGCAAGGTCATGAGACAACGCATCAAGAATTATGATGCTGATGCCAGGGTAGCAGACATGTTGGATGACTATCATGAAGCACACTTCGATGATGCACCTAGGGAGGAGGATCCAGAGCCCACCGCAAAGGCGTATTACCAGATGATGGATGCGGCACAGCAACCCCTTCACGGGCATACCAAAGTTTCTCAACTGGATGCCATTGCATGCCTCATGGCCATAAAGTCCCAATTTAGCCTGAGTCGAGACGCCTTCAATTCAATGGTGACTGTTGTTGGCAGCATGCTTCCGGTGGGTCACATTCTGCCAAAGAGCAAGTACGAGGAACAGAAGCTCCTCCGTGCACTTAAGATGCCATATGAGCAGATACATACTTGTCCGAAGGGATGCATGTTATTTAGGAAAGGTAATGCGGAAGCAAAGTACTGTTCAAAGTGTGGATCCTCTAGGTACTTGGAGGTAGAGTCAGGTGATGGTACAAAGAGGCAGCTAACAATCCCCGTGGAAATCCTACGGTACCTTCCCTTCATACCGAGGATCCAATGACTCTTCATGACAGAGGAATCCACGAAACAGATGACATGGCACAAGCAAGGCCGTCGATACAATCCTGAGAAGCTAGTACATCCATCCGATGGTGACTCATGGATTCACTTCGATTCTATTCATCGTGACAAAGCTCTAGAGGTTCGTAATGTCCGTGTTGCACTGGCAACAGATGGGTTCAATCCTTATGGAATGACGGCTGCCCCGTACACTTGTTGGTCCATGTTCGTTATCCCCCTCAATCTCACTCCCGGTGTGCTCTTTCAACGACAGAACATATTCTTGTCGTTGATAATTCCTGAGTACCCGAGAAAAAATATGAGTGTGTATATGGAGCCTCTGATTGATGATTTGTTCCGTGCTTGGGAGGAAGGGGTATGGACATACGACCGAGCTACAAAGACAAACTTCAAAATGCATGTTTGGTTCCACTACTCCCTGCATTGTTCTATGGGTGGTGTGTTCACGGAAAGTTCCCATGTCCAATATGCAAGGCAGCTCTGAAGTTCATTTGGTTGGTGAAGGGTGGCAAGTATTCGTGTTTCGACAAACATCGACAGTTCCTCCCTCTTGACCATCCATTCAGATGAGACACCAAGAACTTTATGAAAGGCGTCGTAGTTAAAGACCCTCCACCCGCAATGTTGATAGGTGCGGATGTTCGTGCTCAGTTAGATGCTCTCGTGGTCAATGAAGAAGGTGGTTTTGTCAGATATGGAGAGCAACATGCCTGGACTCATAAGTTGGGCTTGTGGAGGCTTCCCTATATGCAAGACCTTCTTCTGCCACATAACATTGATATGATGCACACAGAAAAGAATCTCGGCGAGGCACTTTTTGGTACAATCATGGACATGGCTGATAAGACAAAGGACAATGTTAAGGCTAGAATGGATCAGGCGAGGTTATGCGATAGACCAAAGCTAGACATACCGCCTCCCAAAGGCGGCAAGTCATGGAGAAAGCCTAAGGCCGATTTCGTCCTATCGAGGCCTCAAAGGAGGGAAGTTCTAGAATGGTTCCAAACGTTAATATTCCCCGATGGCTATGCAGCAAATCTGAAGAGGGGAGTGAACTTAGCTACTATGCGAATCAAAGGGCTCAAGAGTCATGACTATCACATATGGCTTGAGCGACTTCTTCCGGTGATGGTTCGAGGATATGTCACTGATCATGTATGGCAAGTGCTGGCAGAGTTGAGCTTCTTCTTCCGCCAGCTTTATGCTAAGGAAATATCTCAGTCCGTGATTGAAGAAATGGAAAGAATGGCGCCTGTGTTGCTTTGTAAGTTGGAGAAGATCTTTCCACCTAGCTTCTTCAATTCGATGCAGCATTTGGTTCTGCACCTCCCGTATGAGGCACGAATGGGGGGGGCCTGTGCAGTCCCGTTGGTGCTATGCAATTGAGAGATGTCAGAAGGTTCTTTGAACCAAATGCAAAAATAAATGCAAAATTAAAGCTTCCATTGTTGAAGCATACATTCTGTAGGAGGTGTCAAACTTCACAACGAAATACTATCTTGACAACCTTCCTAACATGCATAATCCACCCCCTCGTTACAATGCTCATGAAGATGAATCGAACCTCAGCCTTTTCAGAGGGCAACTCGAAAGTGCAAGTGAAGGGTCATACAAGAACTTGAGACATGAAGAGTGGCGCACTATCATGCTTTATGTGTTGACCAACCTTGATGAGGTGGAGCCGTACTTGCGGTACGTACTCCTCAACAAACTAGTTGCCCTTTTAACTCATAATTCTGCATCCAACACCTTGTGTTTGTCGTTGGTACAGGGAATTTCATCATCTATTCTGGCGTCGTTCAAGGCAACCTACCCTGCAGGAAAGCGAGACCCTTCTTAGAGAGGGTGCGGGAGGACAAAAGCCCGATTTCATTTCGTGGTTCAAACATAAGGTACCGTCCAAATTAGCTCATGCGTATTTCATCGTAGAGAATAATATAACAAACTATTATGCATGAACTTGCAGGGGCGAACTGATGCGTCTATGAGTGCCGAGTTGAGATAGGTTGCCGATGGTTGTGGCTATAGGGTGAGAACATTTAATGCTTATGACGTGAATGGATATCGCTTTCACACAACGTGCCACGAAAGAAATCGGCTGAACCGAAGAACCACAAATTCAGGAGTTTTTATGCCGGGCATTGATGGGGTCGTGTATTATGGAAAAATTGAAGAAATATATGAACTCATATTTCATGGATCCAAACCTCTGAATCCAGTCATATTCAAATGCCATTGGTTTGATCCCAAAGTAGTGAGACAGACACCAAATCTTGGGCTAGTCGAAATTCGACAATCAACCGTCTTGCCAGGAGATGACGTATATATTGTGGCTCAACAGGCAACACAAGTTTACTATCTCTCGTACCTGTGCAAAACCGACCCACGTCTTCAGGGGTGGGATGTTGTGTACAAGGTATCGCCACACGGTAAAATACCGGTCCCAAACAATGAAGATTACAACATTGACCCAAACATATATGTTGGGGAGTTCTTCCAAGAAGATGGGCTAGAAGGGAATTTTGAGATAGACTTAACCGAAGCGATCCGAATGGAAGTAGACAATGAAGAGGACGCTGGAGATGAGGTTTGTGGTGTGAAGGACTTAGAGTTACTAGAGCGATTACAGTTAGGCGATGACAGTGATGAGGACATTCCTCCGTTGGAGAATGAGCATGAAAATTTCGACAACCGTGGTAGTGATGATGAGACTTATGATCCAATGAATCCCGACCACGATGATTATTTCTAATACATGTATGTTCCGCATTTATTATTTGCAATACCATGTTATTTCCAAATTATGATTTGTTTAATTGCATTTAATTCTAAGTACATTTTGTTTATCTGTACTGATTGGTTTTCTGTTTTTAATTGCAGATGGTGGGCGGTGTCACGAAGTCGTTAGTGGGGATTTTGAGACAGGGTGGAGGGTCCTCTGCCGGTGAGGGGTCCAGCGGGGGGACGGGTGGAGTCAGGGGTCGGAGGAAGGGTGAGCCAGGGGTCAGAGGAGGCAGGGTGGAGCCAGGGGGCGAGGGAGGCAGGCTCGAGCACCGCCTCCTGAGGCAGAGTCGGAGTCTGAGTCTGAGGACGAGGTTTTACCTTCACCGGAGGCGGCCTCTCCCGACCACGTCGCGGCACAGCAGGGGCTGGACCCGGAGTGGCGGCAGGGGGAGGAGTCTGAGTCGGGGGAGGAAGAGGAGGAGGAGGAGGCGGAGGGTGGATCCGGTTCCTCTACACCCACAGCGATTTGGTTGCGAGGTCCCTCGCAGCTTCCCCAGCGACCCATACCGCTTGAGAGGCGGCCGATGATTCGGCCCAACGGGTCTAGGTAATATGGTTTATATGTGATCGCAACATTTTCATTTGATATGTTTATCATTTGATTGCAAACTAAAAATTTCTCTTAACCACTTGTGCAGGGGTTGGATTAGGGTGGCTCCTGGGGTTCACAACCGCCATGTCAACGGAATCCTGGGTGCTTTGTGCAGGGTGCACTTCCCAGGCTTCGTTGACTTTGGCGGAAGGCGGGAGCCAGCCTACACGTTTGACCACTACATGGCCTTCCCCGACTCGATGGATCGGGACGGCAGGATCTTCCCGAACAAGGCGGATCGTGTCACGGGCGAGCTGTGGGTAAGTCTTCCTCGCACTACATTGCTCAATTCACCATACATTCATTGGAGATTTTCTTGAAATATTGACTGCCTACATCGCGTCTCTATGCAGGATTTCTACAGATGAGAGCTGGGCTACGAGCAAGCGGCAAATGCGGCGGCTCACAAAGCATGTTTCAAGCTTGTGAAGGACATGCACTATGAGGCACGCGTCCAGTCCGTCATCGTGTACTACGCTAACTTTCTCCACCAGAAGTGCCCGAAAGCTCAAGCTCGAAACATTAGGCTCACCCAGAAATAGTACTTGGAGGTACATATAGAACTTCAATACTGAACGTTTAATTTGTTATTCTTATATGTCCTAACCTTGATGACGTGTAGGCGCCTGCATGGTGGTGTGCCCAGCATCGGCAGTGCTAGGAGATCATTGTCGACAAGTGGTTGTCGGAAGAGTGGGTCCAGCAGCACGAAGCTTGTCGGGAGCGGCGTTTGCTGATGCCGGGTATACCACACCATCAGGGCAACCTTAGCCTGCCGGAGTACGCGGCTAGATGGGTAAGCGAATCCATATCTTCATTGATACACTCAATTGTCCATAATTTCTAATCACGGCGCTCATTTTTTCCGCAGTCGGGGGCACATGGTGGTCAGTCTTGCTCGACATTCAAGGCGTATGCTATGTCCCACAAGGGCAAGGCAACGTCCAACGTCGACTACAACCCGAAGGACCCGCCCTCGGCGTACAGCAATACAAGCATCCACAGCCGTCTCAATGACTACACATCGATGGCAAGAGAGCTCCGCGGGCCAGAGTTCGATGCTGCCAACGAAAATCTCGATGGAGAAATTGTCATGACGATGGGAGGAGGCAAGAAGCATGGGCGCTACTATATGGGTGACGGTTGCATCGACACGGCCAGTACTCCTACTCTAAACCAGATTAAAGATAGGAGCATGGGCTCGAGCCCCGCCATACGACCACGGCCGAGCGCAGCCCAGCACCAGATACAAGAGCTCCAGGTTCTTTCTGTTCTATTGATCGTTCATTGATATTTACATACGTTTGATTTGCATTGTAACATTTGACCCAGATGCAGCAAATGGTAGAGGAGAGGTTGGCGGCCCAGCGGCAGCAGTTAGATATTGTGATGGATTTGCGTTTGTTATGGATATTGTGAGATATATTTGCATTTGTGATGGATATTGCGATGTATTTGGGATATATTTCTGTTCAATGTGATATATATGTGATGCCTGTCATATTTGTGAGTTGGGGGTACTTTTAACGCGAGAAAATGCAAAAAAAACCAGCAGTTCTGGTCACCTTGCCGAGTGCTTTTACCATAGCACTCGGCAAAGTGACCATACAGGCACTAGCTGGGAAGGGCCTTTGCCGAGTGCATTTACCAGAGTACTCGGCAAAGGTGTCAATTATTTGCCGAGTGTCTGGCCTGAACAGTCGGCAAAGGTGTCACATGTTTGCCGAGTGTTCAGGCCAGACACTCGGCAAAGGGGTCGTGCGTTTGCCGAGTGCACCCCCGGCACTCGGCAAACTTTATTTGCCGAGTGTCCCCCGTCGGACACTCGGCAAAGGTGGCCTCACGCCGTCTCGAGATATGGCCGTCAGTTAGTTTAATTTGCCGAGAGTGCACAATGGTTTGCCGAGTGTCTGAGAGCACACGGCAAAGATTTGCCGAGTGCCCGATATTTGGCACTCGGCAAACAGGCCTTTGCCGTCACTATTTTGCCGTGTGCCGCAGTGCTGTGGGCCACGCTCGGCAAACCCCTTTGCCAGAGTGTTTAAGGCCCTTTGCCGAGTGTCCCAGACACTCGGCAAAGGGGGGGTTTCCCGTAGTGAGTGAACATGCAGTAGCTTGTTTTTTCTCTTGAATTATTGATACCATGCAGTAGCTTATTTTTCTCGAACTTTTGACACTATTGATGAATTTATTTCTATATAAGCCAACCATGCAGTAGCAATAGAAATCAGTTAGAGCAGCTGCTTATCTAACTCATTCTCATCAGGCAAGTGGTTCATCTCATGCTGGTTTGGAGTCCATCAGCAACATGAATGTCCATGGAGGTGGGGACCTTGGCGGCACAACCATTGCTAACAATATTCATGCCAACAACCAGCAGTGTGGAGACAATGCTTTGTGTGATGATGCAGTTTGACCAGGGTGGAAATAGTGCACTGTGTGATGGTGCAGCTTGATCATTTTGAAAATAGAATGGTAGCTCAGTTCATCTTTTGTGGCTCTGTATGTAAGGGCAGCTCAGTTCATCTTTTGTGGTTCTGTAGGGGCAGCAAAGTTCATCTGATGCCGTTAAGTACCAGCTGTTCTATTATAGCAGTGCTGCAGCTATACATGGTACTTATAGTTTGCAAACACGCGATGAGGGCAGCAAAGTTCATCCGATGCCGTTAAGTACCAGCTGTTCATCTGATGCCGTTAAGTACCAGCTGTTCTATTATAGTTTGAAAGGAGTCTCTAATTAGTAATAGTAAGATTATATACGCGTGATATGGCTCAAACTATAAACTTGCATCTGACCCACACATGGCATTAAAAATGTACAATATTTTTATCTATTTCTACCATCGTTAATATGAAAACAATAGCTTTTTAAGATAGATATGCTATGTATGATGTGTGTCACTATGTAGACTATGCATACATATACGGAAAAAAACCATGAAAATACAAAATTCCATGTTAAATCGTATAACCTGAAGTAGCAGTAACCTGAAACTTTCATAAACCCAAGGGCGTCCGTACTTGCAGAGACAAACATATCAACTCATAGATTATTTGAATATACATCGGTCTCCAACTACATCGTACGTCCACACGACGAGACACCAGCAGGAAAGTCAAATCATGGCTTGGAGGCTAGGGTGTTCGGTTTGCAGGGCTTAAAATAAACCCAGTCCCATTGAATGTTTTGATGTTATTTAAGAGTATTAAATATAATTTCATTATAAAACTAATTCCATAAGTATAGAGCTTTTTCGCGAGATGAATCTATTAAACCTAATTAATCCATAATTAGCACATGTTTACTGTAGCATCACATGGGCTAATCCTAGACTAATTAGACTTAATAGATCCGTATTGGAGAAAAACTAGAGGTTATGAAATTTGTTTTGTCATTGATCTATGTTTAATACTACTAATTAGCATAAAAACATTGGACTTATAATAAGTCCTATCGGCATGTCTCGTTCTGCATCACGCGCAGCTTCGACAGCAACTGCTGCTACGCAAGACATATGCACCATCGTCTTTATTTCCTGCCTAGCCGCAGGAATTGACTGCAGCCTTTCCGACAAGCACTGCCTTTGACAAGGGGACTATTGAATCATGAGAAGGCATGCACACGCTTGTGGCGCTTGCTATTCCATACAGCCACTTTCTCAGTTACGCGTTGTTTAGGCGCTGTTTAGTTCACCGACTTTTTTTTTAGTCTTGGTTTGCAGTCTCATAAAACTCCACCTCTCTCATCTGTGCAAGACTGAAAAAAGTTGGTGAGCTAAACAGGGTCTAGACACAACTTACGAGTTTCATGGGAAACCTAGACACAACTCCCTATAATACTCCTCTGGCATAGTTACTTGGTTTGCAGTTTTAGTAACTGTGCACTGAGACTAGTCTAGGTTCTAACATGCAAAAGAAAAAATCTCATGACAATGGACACGGGGAGTTGTGTACTTGTGTTGTTGTATCGACGTCAACCGGATTCAAATGGCTGTTCTAAAAAAAACAGCTTATTTGGTGACATGATACCTACCGGCGGCTACCACAAAGTGGAACTGAACCACGGGATCGGATCGGAGCTGGACGGGCGTGCGGGACAGATCGATTCAGCACTGGACCATCAGCAATAATCGAGGAAAAGACATTTGGTAGCCACTTGCTTATTTTGAATTTGCAGAGACAAAAAACACATTGGAAAACTGGTGATGGTGCGTAGAATGAAATGTGTACAGAGGACGTGTGAGAAATGCATTATTCTGCATGGTAGTAATTCCACTCCACCTGCCCAGATGGTGACCAACCACCTAATTTCCAGTGCATAGCGGCCCCTGAGCATGACAGCATTCACGGTCATGTCCTCGTGGTAAAGATTGGTGTGAAACAAGGTAGTCAAATCTGGCATTACAGGGTAGGTACGTTGGTGTCATCTAACAGGTCGTTTGTCACGTGATTTTAAAATGACTTAACAAACATTTTTTTTACAACTCATACAATAAGTTGTCTTTTTGTTGTCACATGTCTATTGGAGCCGATTTTGCTTTATTTGCTGGAGTTTACTATTGGATGGGTAAAACCTTTGGTCGGACATATCCTGAAACTTTAGGCCAAATCCATTTTTGGATCACTTTTTTCGGGGTTAATCTGACCTTCATATATCTTATTTTATGGATTTTAAAAATTGTAAGTTACATGGCAACGACAACTCATAAAAAAAAGTGGTATCATAGTTCTAAATTTTAGCTCATGAGATAGTTGTTTCTCAAAACAATCACCACGTTTTCTTATCTCCTCCACATCATAAAAAATCTGCATGACACTGCATGAGACGACCTATGAGACCGATGACGTCTGGCAATATATTTTCCCTTACACGTTCAAGTTGGAGGCTAAAATTGGCATAATGCCGATCTAGTGTGGAGTCCTAAACTAGGAGGTATAACACCACACCAATTATTGTTGTGCAGCATTGCTGAATTTATCATCTGAAGCACAAGGATATAGTCTTGTCGGTCGATCTCCCTGCGCGGTTTGATCGTTCGGAGCTCTAGGGCATCGTATAGGTAGTTGTCAGGTATCAATCTAGATGGCAATCTACATGTATCTTTTTTAATAATATCTTACATGTATCTTTCTATTTGTTATTAGTACTATTGTTATCATGTTTGATCTCACTCTTCCTTAGGCTGCTCTTGCGCCATGGCTGTAGAGCTCTCTGTGGCGTGCCCCCCACGCGGTGTGTAGAATGATGTGTGTAGAGGACCTGTATGCGTCAGGAATTCACAGGACAGAGGAGTTCAGTTAAATTGGCTATATAAATCATGAGGTCTTTTACGGTGCCTTATACTACCACGCTCAATGGTATAGAGTATAGAGGAAGGGCAATTTGGTAATCTCCTCTCGTTGACAAATTTTTTCCCTTGCTTCCATCGCGGGTGAGGCCGGCAAATGTGAATGTCGTAACTATATTAATAGAAATATTTACAATTCTGTCATTATAATATTTTTAATAATATTATATTTGTGCCAATGAAATTTCATCATAATATTACATTTGTGCCATTATAATTTTTTCACATAATACCCATACTAGGCTATACTACCTACCTATACCACAGCTCACAGGTCAAGTTTTCACCAGTATAAAAAATTCTTATCCGTCTGATTCTTTCATACTGATCCATTTTTATTATGATATAAGACACCGTAAAAAAAGCTGTAAATCACAGAGACTTTGAATAATTCAGGTCATCACGTGTCACTTTCCATCGTATAGGTTTCGGACTTTCGGTGACATGTTACCTACCGGCGGCTACCACTTTGTTGGACGAGCGTGCGGGACAGATCGATTCAGCACTGGACCATCAGCAATAATCGAAGAAAAGACATTTGGTAGCAACTTGCTTATTTTGAATTTGAAGAGAAAAAAAACACATTGGAAAAACAGGTGGTGGTGCATACAATGAAATGTGTACAGAGGGCCGTGAATCAACAAGGCGAAATGCATTATTCATGTATGTTGCACGGTAGTAATTCCACTCCTTGTTTCTTCTCAAACTTCGTCTTCTTCTAAGGTCTCGTTTGGCAGAGTTCTTAGAGCTGATTCTCGGCTGAATTCAGCAGGAGCTCTGCCAAACAGTCACTGTCTCATCATTGTTGGTTCCTGTGGATAAGAGGTTTATGATTTCCTGTTCTTTTTCTATTCCTCCCTAGTATTGGTTTTTCAGGCAATCGACGATGTTTCGCCTTGTGAGAAATTAGAATCCTGAAATTCCTTGTTGCGGACTGTGCAGTATGGTCTCTGTATATAACCAATGGAGGCGCTTTGCTTCTAGCACTAACAAAGTGGTTGAGATGTGACTGCTGCCTAACCGTAATTAAGATACTTACCAATCAAAGAATCGGTCAAGATCAACGGATATTTCAGGCAGCACTCGCCATCACGGTGGGTGGCTAAAAATCTGAACTAATTCGATAATAATTTCTTTTTGCCAGATGAATAATGGCCACGAGCTTGTCCGATCAGCAATTTTAGCTTTGTAGTAGCTCAAATAATTCAACTGCGCCGGTCGTCAGCGTGCTTTTCCATGTGCTGCTGCTGCTTATTTCCGGAAAAAAAAAAGTAAAGAAACTGCTGCTGCTAAGTTCTTACGTGCAAAAAAAAAATCCTCCTGAGAATGGACACGGGGAGTTGTGTTGTTGTATCGACTGTCACCCGGATTCAAATGGCTGTTCTAAAAAAGCAGATTCAAATGGTAAACGGCAATGGCATTGGCCCAATTGCGCGAGGAAGCCCAGCTCTCTGCTCAAAAGGCCGTCATCTTAGGCCCTGTTTGTTTCCAGCTTCTGGCGAGCTTTCCGTGATAGCTTTCCATATATCCGAAAGCTGGAAAGCTCTGAACAGTGGAAAGCCAGAAGCCACTTTCCGTGAGCTTTCCAGCTTTCCACTGTTCAGACCTTTCCGGCTTTCGGATATATGGAAAGCTATCACGGAAAGCTCGCCAGAAGCTGGAAACAAACAGGGCCTTAGAATGATCCTTTGTAGTGGTTGTAGATCAACTTGTGTTGCAAGCATTTTTTTTTCATTTTGTACCACTATCTTGGCATTTATATTTTGATACCACCCAATGTACTTTTATGTCTCTCTTAATTATGGGCCTTTATGAATTTCTTCTGTTCTTGGGCCTATTGGCTAAGCCCAATTATAGTTGCAAGCCCACTCATGACGTGAATATGTTGACATGAATATGTTATTTATATTTTGATACCATTGATTTCAGGTCTGATGGCTGAAAATTCGGGTGTCAACAGCCCGAAAACACCTAAGTAAACAGTAGACAATCAACCTAATAAACTTATAAGAGGGGCAAAAGAACAAGAAACAAACCATCCTACTACACTGCTATATAGACACTCGTTTATGGGGCGATGTCCGTGAAGCATTCAATTGCCTGTTTGAAGAATCTGAATTACTCAGAACAACACCATGATTTATGCAGCAGCCATGGTGCGCCCTATTGCCTGTTTGCACATTCCAGTCATGGTGACAAATTAGTTCGACTAAAAATGTGCCAGCAGCTCAATCTAGCATCACGCCAGCAGTTCAGTGTATCAAATGTACTAAAATGTGTATAGCAAGGTAACAATCGACATGAACATTACAATCCAATGCAAGTGACGGTCATTTCATTGCATTGCAGCTCAATGTGTATACCAAACCCCACCAAACTAGACCTTGGATTTTTTGCATCACAACAGTAATTATTTCTTTGCAGTAATGACCTATAAAGGTTTCGTTCAAACAACTCCTTGCTACAACATATCTGAAACAAAAAGGGAACAATCATGTGTGCATGGACTACTGCAACTACACTGCATCTCTTATTGATGCGGGTCCGACATATTCAATTGCGTGTTTGCAGATCCCAAACTCCCAGAACTACACTTGGATTATGCTGCAGCCATGATGCATTCAATTGCCTGTTTGCAGATTCCTGTCATACACCTGCGGTTGTTCAAAATATAATCAGCTTATCTATGCGGACTGTGTTGATAGTGTTTCGCGGCTACCAACAACATACTGATGAACACTCTTTCAGATCTACAAATTTTGATAACTGAGGACAATAGAGATCATGAGATTCTGTGTAAGATGCTTAGGGTTTAACCAGATCCGTATACCTCAATTGGAACCCCAAGTTCTGCACCAAGCTTATGCATTTTAGCCAGTCCAGACAGGTAATTGGGACCACCTCTGCGAACATAAATGTGCATCCTTGATGCTTTCAACTTGGATTCCAGAAGGTGAATTGTGCGGTGAAGAATCAATAAGATGAACAGATATGAGTGGTACCAGGGAAAACATAAGATTAATGAGGATTCTAGAGTGAGTGGTCCTATACCTTCTCTCTTAAGGCCCGGATGATGCCATTGAATGTGGCAGCAACATCAGTGAAGTTAGCTACGCCACCTCCAATGAGAAATGCCCGCTTACGACCATCAGGATCAGCAGTTGCACACTGCATTGAATGTTATGGTTAGCAGATAATCCTAACATTGTCCCAACAGGAAGATGGTCCCATTTTTGATCAGTTCCCCATCGAAATCCTGGTCCTAATCGATTTAACTGTTGGAGCATGCGGATGCAGGAGGAGAGAAGATTTTTTATGCCTGTTTCAGAATCGATTCTTCCATCACCGGTGATGGCCGACGTTTTTTATCGAATACGCAGGAGAGCTGCGCATCTTTGTATAAAGAAGAAAGCGAATTAGAGTTCGCACGTACACCGCACGTTGTGGAACACGTGCCAACAGCGCCTAATTTTGGTTAACTCCTATTACAACTGGGAGAACAACAGGGAAAGGAGGACTACTGGAGACAAGGGTCGGTGTTGCTATTGATGAAACAAGCAACCAAGCTTTGTAGCTCCCGCCTGAATCCAGAGTTCGCCATCTTGCCGGATTGTCTGCAGTAGCAGGCCGACAGGTGCTTCAGCATTGCGGAAAACTCTGGCGTTTCGCTCCTTCCAAAGGTGCCAAGCAATGAGGAGGAAGAGCGTGTCGAGGCCGCGGCGTTTGGTTGAAGGAAGCTGTTGTCGTAACGTTCGCCACCATGACTGGATTGTCATCTCCGGTGTAGGCGCCGCCACCTGAATTCCCGCGCATGACAGAATTGGCCACCATATCTGCCGGCTGTAGGAGCAGCCTAGGAGTAGATGTTCCACCGTCTCATTTTCTTGATCGCATAAGGAGCAAGTCTCTCTTGCGTCGAGACCATGACGGATGCGTCTATCCGCTGTCCACAGCCGTCCTTTGCATGCTAGCCAGATGAAAATTTTCACTTTGAGCGGTGCCCATGCCTTCCAAATTATCTTCGCGCCGTCGAGGCCGGTTCCTCCATGGTTGAGAGCTCGGTAGGCGCTCTTGGAGCTGTAATTTCCATCTGCCGACCATTTCCATATGAACCTGTCCTCCTCATCAGGACGCAGCATGACACCTTGGAGCCGGTTCCAAAGTTCATCAAATTGAGTGATTGCGCCTGAGGACATAGCACCAGTTATGTCCCTGATCCAACCCTGCTGATGCAGTCCCTGTGCCACAGTTCTTGAGTTCCGATGCCGGCGTGCAACCAATTGGAAGAGAAGTGGTTTTTGGTGTTGCAGTGGGCGCCCGTCGAGCCAGTTATCGGTCCAGAATCTGGTGATGGCCGACGTTGCCGCTACCGCTAACCAAACCGACGACCAACGTGCTGCTGCATATGGTGGTGATAGTGCACAGCCACCAGCACCCGAGCTGCTAGATCCTGAGCTGTTGATGGCTGCTCGCTGCGGCGACAGCAAGCGGCTCACTGAACTGCTGCACCTGAGGACGATGGGTGCCGATGCCGACGCCGACGAGCGAGCAAGTACAGATGGTGATATCACTACAGCTGCGGAGGACATGATGCCGCCGCCCCAACGATATTTCGCCGTACAAGTCGATCCTCCAGCTGCTGCAGCGGCACAGCCCTCTGCAGCAGCACCGTCGCTCCGGCTCCCTGAGCATGGTCCAGTGACCATGAGAGAAGGGGACTCCGTGGCTGCTGCAGGCGGCGCCGGTGAGGAGGAGCAACAAGGCACACTGGACGAAGGTACCACCACCACCGTCGCGAGCTTGTCTGACGCCGCTTCGGAAATCGATGTTGTTGCGCCGGCAGCACCACCGCTTGACGGGACGGCGGTGACCATCGAAGGGGACTCCTTGCTCCACGTGGTCGCAGCATCCGGCGATGGCCAGGAGTTCCAGCGCTGCGCCAAGATGATCGTCCGCGACAAGAATCACAGGGGCGGCGCTGCTGCCATGCGCCAAGTCCTGGAAGCGCGCAACCTCAAGGGCGACACGTCCTTGCACTGCACCGCCGCCGCCGGCAACGCCATAATGATCTCCTGCCTCGTCAATCTTGCGGCTGGCACCGCCGATGAGGAGGACGTGGCGGCGGCGGTGAAGAAGGCATTTCTGGAAGCGCAGAACGAGAGTGGGGAGACCGCCTTACCACGTGATCAAGCGGGCCTCCATGACGCACAACAGGCAAGCTTCCAGGAACATGCCGGCCTCCATGATGTACAACAAGAATGTCGTCGATGCGTACCGTGTGATCGAAAATCTCATGTCCATGGATCCAGATCTGGCCTGCATCGTCACTCACGATGGTACTTCTGCAGTGTACCTGGCCATTTCCTTGGGTGAACTGGAGATTGCCAAGTACCTGATTGTCCACGCCAAAGCGGCCGACCTGTCCTACTACTCAGGATCGGACGGACAAAACATCTTGCATGCAGCTGTTTCTTGCGGCCATGCCCAAGGTGATTATTACTATGCTCCTTGTTAGTATTTATTAATACTCCCTTTGTCCTGTACTCCTTGTTACTCTACGGAAAATAGTAGATTTGTCGAGTCAAATCCCCAATGGCACTCGGCAAAGCCCCAATGGCACTCGGCAAAGGCTTTGCCGTGGGCCGCACTCGGCGAAAAAAGTGCCGGCAAAGTCTTGTTTGCCGAGTGCCACATGTCGGGCACTCGGCAAACCTTTTGCCGAGTGTCTTGTTGCACTCAGCGAAACTTTTTAACACTCGGCCAAAAAAAGTAGCCTAACGACACATTGGGACGGCGTCGGGGCCCTTTGCCGAGTGCTCGACAGCAGGCACTCGGCAAAGTTCCTGGATTTGCCGAGTGTCGCCAAGGGGGCACTCGGCAAAGCCCCCAGCTTTGACGAGCGTCGCCCAGGAACAATCACAAAAGTATCACAATAACTATCATGTCTAGTCACAATCATATAAGTATCACAATAACCATCACAATCACTGAGGTGGGTGCCACTGATGCTGTAATAAATCTTGATCCTGATGAGGCTCATTCAATGCTGCCGATTGATTCTGCACAAAGGAGAAGACATTGCATGTGTGAGACAAGTTTTACGTCAGAACCAAGTTATCTAAGTAACAATCTAAAATTAGAAGTCCTGAGATGAAACTATTAGTTTTCTAAATTCTCTAAGTCATCAGATGAAATTGTAAGTTCTCTAACTGCTCTAAATTTTTTAAGTTCTCTAATTCTCTAATTCCATTAAATTCTTCAAATTTCCTGAGTTCTCTAATTTCTTTTAGTTCTCAAAATTCTCAAAATTTTCTAATTTCTCTAAATTTTCTAAATTCTCTAAGTCATGAGACGAAACTATAATTTCTCTAATAGATGAAACTACAAGGTTGTCGAAAGTGACTCACGGGAGTATATGATCCAGGAGTTTGCATCGGTGGAGGGAATAGGATCTGTGGTGGCGCCCGCACACCAACCTGTGCTGAAATTCTCTGCATGTACAAATACATCTGTTGCACCCTCTGCTGCTCGGCCTCCAACCTCAGCTGAAAATCCTGCTCGATCCTCAAGCGCTCGGCCTCCATCCTCGTCTCCATCTCGGTGACTCTCCTCTGAGATGCTTCTAGCTGGGTCTACAATATATCATCCAAATGTTACAAATGCAAATCAAACGTATGTAAAAATCAATGAATGATCAATAGAACAGAAAAAACCTGGAGTTGCTCTATCTGGGGATGTGCAGTGCTCGGCCGTAGGCGTATGGCCGGGCTCGAGCTCATGCTCCTTGCTCGAATCTGGGAGAGAGTGGGAGTAGTGGCTGTGTCGAGTGTACCGTCTCCAATATAATACCATCCATGCTTCTTGCCTCCTCCCACCCTCATGACAACTTCTCCATCAAGGGGCTGGGTGGTCGGATCGTACTTTGGCCCATGGACATCCCTTGCCATCAATGTGTAATCACTGAGGTGGCTGTGGACACTCACATTGCTGTATGCCGAGGGTGGGTCCTCTGGGTTGTTGTCGACGTCGAGCGTCGCCTTGCCCTTGTGGGCCAAAGCATATGCCTTGAACTGGCCACATGGCTGGCCACCATGTGATGATGACTGCGGAAAAAACAACACCATGATTAGAAATTATGGACAATTGAGCGTTAGAATAAATAAATGAATTCGTGTACCCATCTAGCCGCGTATTCATCGAGGCTAAGGTTGCCCTGATGGTGTAGTACACCTGGCATCAACAAACGCCGCTCCCGGTAAGCGTTGTGCATCTCCTCCCACTTGGACATCATCCACTTGTCCACAATGTTCGCCCAGCAGTGGAGATGTTGGGCGCACTACCACGGAGGAGCCTACACGTCATCAAGTATAGGACATATAAGAAGAACAAATTAAGCATACCGTCTCGGAAACATTCAGTATTAATGTTCTATATTTACCTGCAAGTGTTGTTCCCGGGTCAGCCTAATGTTTCTTGCTTCAGCTTTTGGGAACTTCACTTTAAGAATCGATGCGTGGTATACTATGACAGACTAGACGCGCGCCTCGTAATGCATATCCTCCACGAGTTTATAACATGCTCTGTGTGCCACCTGAGCCGCCTCTGCCTCGTATCCCGGATCGCATCTGAAGAAATCCTGAATATAGACGTGATGTATGCAGTCATTATTTCAAGAATCGGTCGAATGAATGCGATGTATTGAGCAATGTAGTGTGAGGAAGACTTACCTATAGCTCGGCCTTCACCCGCTCCGCCTTGTTGGGGAATATCCTCTCGTCCCAATCCATTACATCGGCGAAGGCGATGTAGTGGTCCCACGTGTAGGCCGGCTCCTCCCTTCCGGCATACTGAACGAAGCCAGGGAAGTCTAGCCGGCATAGAAGTCCCAGGATCCCGTTGACAAGGTGTTGACACCAGATTTTCGCACCTGACATGCTGAGTCAGATGGTGACGTGGTGAGGTTGAGACTGTACAGTGGACCCATTGACTGGTCAAAGCCGAAGGTGATAGAGAAGGAAGCCGATGCTGAAGAAGAGTCCGATGAGGCAAAGAGTCCGATCCGATGGGTAAAAGAAGAACGCGTCGGCTAAAAAAGGGAAGCGTATCAGATCCGGGGACTATTTCCTTTTCAGAAGGCGTCTAGGAGTCCCGTTTTATCTTAAATTTAGTTTACTTTATTTAGTTAGTCTGGTTCGATCAGGACTCTCCATGACCAGGGTATAAATATGAGCCCTCGTCCATTGTAAAAACTATTCTCACAATCAATACAACCCGGCTTCACGCCAAAACCCTAGTAGTAGTTACCGACGAAGCTCATTGGTGGACGGGCTGCATCAGTTCTGATCTCCGGCTTACCAGTAAGTTAGTCAATTTATCGAACTAATATAGGCTTTGAATTGAGGCGCATCGCCCTTTCTCGTTTATATTGTTCAACCGATTTATCTCTGGATAATCAAGATTGATATAGATTCCCTACGTCGGAGCTAGATCAATATTGATTATTCAACAGATTATCATTTATCGGACTATACTTTAAGCCTAGATTCCCTACGTCGGAGCTAGGTATCAAGATTAGTCTAGATTCCTACGTCGGAGCTAGAGTAATCTTGGTTACTAAAGATAGTCTTTGCGGTTTGTTGGAGTTGCTAGATTGGTTTAGATCTACGCCATGTGAATCAATTCTACTTCTTCGACGGCTTTGAGCATTGGTCTTGGTCCGATTTAAGCAATATTTATCTTACAGCATCGTTCTAGGTCCGATCTTGCTTTGGGGTTTAATCTGGTTGTTCTTTGAGTGTTGTACTGGTGTAGATTCCCTACGTCGGAGCTGGATCTTTACAATACGATTAGATTAATCTTTGGTTGTCATGCTTGGTCTAGATTCCCTACGTTGGAGCTAGATTCATCTTGATTAATTAAAGGAAGCTTTGATTATGCCTTATTGCTATTTGAATGTTAAGTGTGGTGTAGATTCCCTACGTCGGAGTTGGATCTCGCTTAATTATTTGGTAGCATATCTTAGAATCAGAACGAATCTGTTAATGTTTTATCATGCTTATTTGCTTAATCTGATCAACGCTTGTGCGAGCATCTTGTTTAATTGACAGGTTGATGAGTCAAGTCTGATTATCTAGCTATCCGATCTGATCATAGTTAGAGAAATCTAGATTCCCTACGTCGGAGCTAGATTTCTCTGCAAAGGCTATAGTCCGATTGGTGGCTAGATCGTCCGATAAGACGAGTCAAACTGGCAATTAGGCAAGGTGGACAATGTATCAGCTTACACTTTGCTCATTTAATATCTTGTTTAAAGACACAGCTGATCCATTACTTTACATATTGGCCTTGTTCTATGCTTTATTTTATTATTCGAAAGCTAGTCTGTAATATCAATCAAGGTCCGATCCTGATTGGTCCGATTCTGAGGTCCGATCTGATGTCTAATAAAGGTCCGATCACTTGGTCCGATTGACGTCATCAGTGAGGTCCGATTTTGAAGTCCGATCGGTATCGGCCGATACGTGTCTGATTGGGTCTTGGCTAAAATTCGACGTTACTCCATCGTCTGAAATAGAGCCGGCACAATCAAAAAGCAATTTAACTGTTTTATTCCCTTGTCAATTTCAGGTCAAATTGACTGGCACGCTGCGAACCTGAACTGGAGTGTAGACTGGCACTGGAGCGAAGCAGACTCTCCCCGGTCATCGTGTGCTGCACGCGGGAGATACGTCCGCCGATTTTCCGCGTCAACACATTTTTGGCACGCCTGGTGGGACACGAGAAACAAAATCCAAGATGTCGTCATCTGATGCTGAACAAGAAGCTGCAGCAAGACTCGCTGCTGAGAAAGAAGCTGCTGAGAAGGCCAAGAACGATAAGAACAAGACGCCTGAGGCAACCATTCCAATTACAAAGGCCGATCTGTCCAAAGCTCAATTGGATGCAGTTCAGGCCCAGATTGATGCGTTTGAGAAGCTCTGTCTTGGCCAATTTGGACGTAATCGTTCAGGCCCTATACTCAAAGCTCCTCTCCCAGATCCAGAGGTGATCAAGAAGACGACTGAAGCTCGGGAGCACCAGATCAACATGACAGAGATGATTCATCAAGCTGTTCATCATGCATTGATCAACCAATCAGGCACTTTGGTGAATTCTCTGGACAATCTCATCAGGAAGGCGGTGGACAATGCTGTTTGCTTGAAAGGTCCAGTATACATAGCAGATTCTCCAGGAGCATCAGGATCAGGAAGAGGCAAAGAAGCTACAGATAACACAATGACCGTTGCTCCACAGAATCCGATTGCTCCACCACCTCCTGTTGAACTGGCCAACGGTTTTCTGTTGATGGCCGATGGAACTATTGTCGGCCCACATGGTGAAAAGTATGCCAGGACTCTGAATGAAGGAGAGAAACAACCTGCAGCCGCAAGATTGTGCACAGAGGTCCCTGCACATCAGTGTATGGTTGGAGATTACAACAATTATGTAATGGATATAGCTGATGGAATGCCACATGGAAATCAACAGTCCGATTGGTCACAGAAGATAGCCGAGGTGATCCAGAACCAGTTCGGCTTGAAGCCTAAAGATGAAGCGAGGTTGTATCGGCACCCGTACCCATCTTACTTTGATGCAGTGCCACTTCCTCCGCGTTACAGAGTGCCGGATTTCTCCAAGTTCTCCGGGCAAGATGATATGACCACCATCGAACATGTGAGCCGATTCTTGGCTCAGTGTGGTGAGGCTGCTTCTGAGGAGGGACTCAGGCTGAGATTTTTCCCTCTGTCACTGTCAGGGCCGGCGTTCACCTGGTTTACGTCGTTGCCAGCGGGATCGGTCACAGGATGGTCCGACATGGAAAAGCAGTTCCATAAATACTTCTTTTCTGGTCTCAATGAGATGAAGATCTCTGACTTAATTGCTATCAGGCAGAGGAATGATGAGACCGTCAAGGAGTATATCCAACGATTCCGTGATACCAGGAATCGATACTATAGTTTGAAACTGTCTGACATGCAGTTGGCCGAGCTTGCATTCCAGGGTCTGCTCGCGCCGATTAAAGAAAAGTTTTCTGCTCAGGAGTTTGAGACATTGGGGCAACTGGTTCAGAAGGTGTCAGCTCATGAGGTCCGATATCAGGAGATGAAGCGTATGAAGTTTTCCAAACAAGTATCTTATCTCTCTGAGTCTGAAGAGGAAGCTGATGTTAACATAGCTGAATGGACCAAATCCAAGAAGCCAGTATCGCTCCCATGGATTAAGCAGAATCCTGAAAAATTTGGTTTTGATATAACAAAGGCCGACAAGATTTTTGATTTGCTGCTCAGTGAAAAGCTCATTCAGCTTTCTCCAAATCATTCTATTCCGTCGGCCGATGAGTTGAAAAAGCGCAAATATTGCAAATGGCACAATTCAACTTCTCACGAGACCAATGAATGCAAAGTGTTCAGAAGGGAGATCCAATTGGCTATAGAATCTGGCAAAATCAAGTTTGAAGACAGCAAGAAAGCCATGAAGATCGATGGTCATCCCTTTCCTAACAACTTTGCTGATTTCTCCTTTTCTGTTAACATGGTTGATGCCAATGAAAAGGGGAAATGCAAAGTGCTCACATCGGACCTCGCCAAGAATTCTGGTGCCGTTGATCCTGCAGTTCAAGTCACTGTTGAAGAGTTGCGCAGGAATCATCAGGCATTTGGGCGTGAATCTAATGCTCCTGGTGGATATCGGCCGCGTGTGACTTCCCAAATGCTGATCAATAAGTACAAGAGGCAGCAAGCAGCAGCCCGAGCGTGGGAAGAACGTGAGGAACGACAACGTCGGAGGTGTGAGTATCAGGCAAGGCGCCTTGATGAAGAATTTGATGATCAACGCCGACGTGATGATAGGTCCGATGGCCGACGCCGATATGACGAGTGGTCCGATGACCGACGTCGGTATAATGACAGGACCGATGGCAGGCACTGGACTGATGATAGAGTTGATGATCGCCGTCAGTATGGTTATAGGTCCAACTGGTATGCAGATAGACGTCAAGATTATGACCGGTACGAGCAAGATGATGATCACTGGGGGTGTCCTTTCTTTGTATTCTGCTGGAACGAGAAACTCAGATTGCCATCAAGAGCAGATTGTCCTGAATGTAGCTTCCAGTATGAAGAGTATAGAGCTTCCAAGAGAGGTCGACGATCAGTTCATGAACGGATCGGCGTCAGAATTGAGGATCGTCATCAAAGAGATGAAGGCCGAGTTAATACTCATGGCCAAAAAAATGATGAAGGCCGGGTTAATTCTCATGGCCACAAAAATAATGAAGGCCGAGCTGATGCTCATGGCCCTGAAAAAATGGAAGAGAAGGTTCCAGTTCAGAATCGGACCGAAGAACCTCCAATGAGGCCTGGACAGTGGTGCCCATCAGGGATCTCTAAATCCAAAAAGAGACGTGTTCAGAGGTTGCGCTATAATGAGCAGATTCAGGAACAGGAATTGGCAAAAGAGAAGAAGTGGCGCGTCAAGATGGCCAATGATGATGAAGCAAGGACATCGGCCGCAATAAATTTGGTTTTGATGTTACCTTCTGATTTTGCTGCTCCCGATGAACAGGATGATCATGAAGTCGATTATGAGCTGGAAGAAGCCGCTGCATGCTTGGTCCTTGATTCAGAGAAAGCGGTCTTTGAGAAGCCAAACGCAAATGGATATCGGCACCTGAAGCCTTTGTACATCAAGGGATACGTTGATGGAAAGCCGATGACCAAGATGTTGGTTGATGGAGGAGCTGCTGTCAATCTCATGCCCTATTCCACATTCCGCAAGCTAGGGAAAGGGATTGATGATTTGATCAAGACAAATATGACGCTCAAGGACTTTGGCGGCAACGTTTCAGAGCCTCGGGGGGCAATCCATGTGGAGTTGACCATCGGCAGCAAGACATTGCCGACTACCTTCTTTGTGATTGATGGCCAAGGTTCTTACAGCATGCTCCTTGGACGTGATTGGATCCATGCCAATTGCTGTATACCATCCACTATGCACCAATGTTTGATCCAATGGCAAGGCAATAAAGTGGAGATTGTCCCAGCTGATGATTCGGTTAGCATTGCTACAGCTGAATCAACAATTTGGGAGTTTGAAGGTGTTGAATGCCTGTCAGGGAAGACATGGGATGGTGATTTCCTCAAGGTGTCCGATCAAGGACTAAAGCCGATCCAAGCAGTCGGCTCTGAAACATTGTTTTAAATGGATGATTATATAGAAGATTTTGAAGGCCGATGTGGTTGATCAGTTCTTTGAAATATATCTTTGATAGTTTTTCTTTCAAGTTGAATCGGCTTGATTATTATTTCGCCTCGGGGGGCAAGATTCGAAGTTTGTTTATCCAATAATACTACTTTAGCAGTAGGAGAGATTTGTAAAGCCGATGCTATGCGTCAGGCTTGAAAGCCGATGAAAAATCGTCTCAAGAACAAAAAATAAGAGCCGATGTAATATGCATCGCCTTAAGGATTATATACAACAAAAGAAGAGTATATTGTAGCATTAAGCCGCTCGATGGCGGAGCAGGCTATCAATGTATCAGATTAACTGGGTAAGACAGGCATGTTTCAGTGTTCAAGGCTGCAGATATTTGACCACCAAATCAAGAGCAGTTTGACGGATCTTGTCGACGTCAGCAATGGTCTTGGCATCAGCTTCAGCATTCCCTTCTACAGGCTTGATTGTCTTGTGGATCTCCTTGGCGGCCTTGATGTGGATTTTGTAATCTTCTTCGGCCTTTGCTTTCATAGCTGGGAGATCATCAAGCTCTTTTGTCTTGGCCTGGATGCTTGATAGAACTTGGGCAAGTTCCTGCTCTAGTTGTTGTTTTCTGGCTTGAAGATTATCGAGCTCTAACTGAATAGAGGCAGGACGAGCTGATAGTTCTTCAATCAATTTTGTTGACTTGTCAGCCTGGGCACGTTCTTCATCCCTCGCCTTGATTAGATCCTGCTGGGAGTTCCGATTGATGATTCGGCGATTGGCCTGCAACACTGGAAAGGAATGGCCTTCTATGTATGCTGCCGGAATCAATGCTTCCTCCAGGTCTGACGGAAGTTGACCCCTTAGAGTTTTGAAGACCTTGCGAATCGGCTTTGGCATTCTGGACAAGATCGATGATGTCTTGGTGAAGGAGAGCAGATATGTCAAGCAATTTCGCTTTCACTTCATCAGGCAACAAGCTTTGCCCAGAGCTGATTTCTTCCTCTTCAGCTTGCAGCCGATCAAAATCGACTGATATGGTCTGACTAGGTTGAGGAGTATCCTGAGCCTGCAAAAGAAATTATTAGATATAATATCAAAAAGCTGATATAGCTATATCAGGCTAGAAAGTTTACTTGTTTCCAGGCCACTTCTTGCTCGGGTCCGATCAGAGGGATATTACTGCCCTGGATGTTTGCTTGGGCGATCTCAAGATCCGTCAAGACATTCTGGATGATTTGCTAGAAGAAAGAAAATAAGAACAAGATGGATATCAATTATTGAATGAATCGGCTGATAATTACCGTTGCTTCTGGATCAGGGAGTTGGATCTGTAGAAGAGTTTGATCTTCTTGGCCCTGATCTATTTGTACTTGTTCTGCTTGAGGTGGCGGGCTTGATTGACGAGGTGACCCAGTTATAGTCCTCTCAGATGAGGATGTATGACTCGAATGTTCCTGAACTGGGCTTGATCGCATTTGAATAGAACTTGATGATTTTTGTGGGTCCGATTCTGGTACCTCTTCGGCCGATGGACTAGAAGACTTGATCGGACTGGGCTGGTGTGCGGAAGGTTCTCTGATGACCTGAATTACAGAAAGGATTAATTTCAATAAAGAGAGAAATCAAATTGATAAAGTTCTTGGACTTACCAAAGTGGTCTTAGAGCGTTTGGGAATTTTTGAGGACGTCTGCTTCTTCCTTTTCTTGCTGTCACCATATACTGACAGGAGCTTACCGATGGTGGGAGAGTCACAGCCGATCCACGGATCTGGCGAGATATTGCAGTAAGCAACTTGTTTCCCCGATCGAGTCATTGTTGGAGGAGAGCGATCGACGTCCTGGCAAAGGATTGTTCAGCAAAATGCAGTTATGAAAAAGAGAGAAGCAAGTCCACAGATATTACCTCTGGTTTGCCCTTGAAAGTAGGATGCAACTTCTGAACATAAGTTTTGCAGGCGATGCAGAACAAGTGTTGACACCATTCGGCCCACCATATGTTGAAAGTCCGATGAGTCACAAGGCCGATTGCAAAGGTATCCAGGTTGGTTTTGTCAAAGGGAGGCTCAAGTCCTAGAAGACGATCCCATTCCACGCCTGAGTCGACTTGTCCCCTTGGAAAAATTCGATCGGCCAAGATTAGGTAGGGTGGAAGCTGTCCGATACCAAACTGACGAGCAGCCAGGTTTGGATGATAGAATTCATAAGTTGATTGCCCTGACTTGCCCTGACTGAGGCCGATCGGAAGAAACTGGGCATTAATGCAAGTTCGAAAGATTGTCAGGGCTTCTGAATCTGCCTCCACAATCATGTTGAATCTAAATTTGTAGGGCAGCTCATATTCATCGGTGTGATGATATAAAAACCAGAGCATCTTGTCATCATCAATGCCTCTGTAGAGAAGTGCAAAATACTTGGAAGATTCCTTGCCTGATAATTTCGCAGCCGGGAAACCCATGGCAGCTTCACCAAGTGAGGTACATCGGCGCCAGGAGATTTCTTCCGATTCAGGCTTATTCTCTGGGAATTTCATCTTTCGAAGATCTACTCTGAGAGCCTTGCTCAGATGTAGCACCAACCACATCTGAATGAACCACCACGGCCCGCCAAGGTTGGTGATGAGTGATCCGGTCCTCAGGCGCTTGGCGACTTGATGAAGCAGGTTGTATACTGCTCCCAAGAGAAGTTGACCAAGGTTGATGACATGGTCATTTACTAGCAATTCGGCCAAATGTTGGAAGTTGGCCGTCGGACCAAGAGTGGTACCACAAAAGAAGAATCGGTCCAACCACATGTTCAGAAAAGCTGCATGCTCACGCTCAGTCACAGGTCCGGTCCGATGATTTTTCTCCATGTATCCTGTCCAGCCACCACAGCTCTTGGTCTTGAAATGGTGTTTGACTTTGATGTTGAGCTGAAAGGGACGTTTGTTGCCGGTGACATTGAGGCCGAGAAGCATGACTACATCCAGCAGTGTTGGAGTCATCGGACCATGTCCAAAGAGAAAAGCATTCAGTGCATCGGACCAAAAGTGTGATGCAGCGATCAAGAGATTCTCATTTTTAGCAATGGGTCCGATGCTAAGGCCAATACACTGGGCGATATCTAATCTGTCCCAGATTGCGGACTTGGAGGCCGACACTCTCAAGAACCAATTTTTCCATCCAGGAAGAACTGTCGGCCAAGATCGAAAAGCGTTCTTCCAATCGTCCAAATCAAAACCCGAAGTCTTGAATGGGATCCGGTGGGTTTCCAGATTGATGAATTCAGTGGGATCTGGGTCTCCCATTGGACCAAGAAGGTAGGCCCCTTGGTAGCCTACGGGGATTAGGGTTTGAGCGCGAGCGGCCTAAACGGAAAATGCAAAATGAAAAACGAGTTTGGAAAAAGCTGAATCTGATGCGGAACTTAAGATGGATTCAGATTCAGTGAAGTACCTCCGGGATTGGATGACGCGTTTCTCCTGCCGAACCTGCGTGTGCCAAGGAAGAACTTGAGGCGAAGAAAGTTGATGAAGAAGGGGATGAAGAGCTTGTTGCTGCCGCCATTGTCGAGGACATGACCGCCGCCATTGTTGAGCTCGTGACCGCAGCCATGGTGGGAGGCATGGCAGATGGAGAACCCGCTGGAGCAGATGCGGAGGTGGAAGCGGATATAGAAGAATGGAGGGCGCCCATGGAGGATGATTGCGCCATTTGAAACGATTTTGGTGAAAGCTCGAGTGAATGTGAATGGCCGCTCGGGAGAGAGGAGGAAGAAGATGAGCAGTGTGAGTTTTTGGCGAGGAAGAAGAAGTGTACGGCGTGGTCGCCGGCGGTAATTTTATAAGGTGAAGACGGTCGTGGCCCGAAGATTGAGGAGTCGTGCAGTACAGGGATGGGAAGTTTCGGCACGAAAATCGGTGAAGGAGTTATGATGACAGATACGAATTTTGGAATAAAACATATTTTATCCCAAAATTGGGGGGCATGTGTTGACACCGGATTTTCGCACCAGGTATGCTGAGTCATATGGTGACGTGGTAGGATTGGTGGACCCATTGACTGGTCAAAGCCGAAGGTGATAGAGAAGGAAGCCGATGCTGAAGAAGAGTCCGATGAGGCAAAGAGTCCGATCCGATGGGTAAAAGAAGAACGCGTCGGCTAAAAAAGGGAAGCGTATCAGATCCGGGGACTATTTCCTTTTCAGAAGGCGTCTAGGAGTCCCGTTTTATCTTAAATTTAGTTTACTTTATTTAGTTCTGGTCCGATCAGGACTCTCCATGACCAGGGTATAAATATAAACCCTCGTCCATTGTAAAGAACTATTCTCACAATCAATACAACCCGGCTTCACGCCAAAACCCTAGTAGTAGTTACCGACGAAGCTCATTGGTGGACGGGCTGCATCAGTTCTGATCTCCGGCTTACCAGTAAGTTAGTCAATTATCGAACTAATATAGGCTTTGAATTGAGGCGCATCGCCCTTTCTCGTTTATATTGTTCAACCGATTTATCTCTGGATAATCAAGATTGATATAGATTCCCTACGTCGGAGCTAGATCAATATTGATTATTCAACAGATTATCGTTTATCGGACTGCACTTTAAGCCTAGATTCCCTACGTCGGAGCTAGGTATCAAGATTAGTCTAGATTCCCTACGTCGGAGCTAGAATAATCTTGGTTACTAAAGATAGTCTTTGCGGTTTGTTGGAGTTGCTAGATTGGTTTAGATCTACGCCATGTGAATCAATTCTACTTCTTCGACGGCTTTGAGCATTGGTCTTGGTCCGATTTAAGCAATATTTATCTTACAGCATCGTTCTATGTCCGATCCTGCTTTGTGGTTTAATCTGGTTGTTCTTTGAGTATTGTACTGGTGTAGATTCCCTACGTCGGAGCTGGATCTTTACAATACGATTAGATTAATCTTTGATTGTCATGCTTGGTCTAGATTCCCTACGTTGGAGCTAGATTCATCTTGATTAATTAAAGGAAGCTTTGATTATGCCTTATTGCTATTTGAATGTTAAGTGTGGTGTAGATTCCCTACGTCGGAGCTGGATCTCGCTTAATTATTTGGTAGCATATCTTAGAATCAGAACGAATCTGTTAATGTTTTATCTGCTTATTTGCTTAATCTGATCAACACCTGTGCGAGCATCTTGTTTAATTGACAGGTTGGTGAATCAAGTCTGATTATCTAGCTATCTGATCTGATCATAGCTGGAGAAATCTAGATTCCCTACGTCGGAGCTAGATTTCTCTGCAAAGGCTATAGTCCGATTGGTGGCTAGATCGTCCGATAAGACGAGTCAAACTGGCAATTAGGCAAGGTGGACAATGTATCAGCTTACACTTTGCTCATTTAATATCTTGTTTAAAGACACAGCT
>CM014277.1:79423401-79440151 GCA_004135705.1 Alloteropsis semialata
AAGCCGAGCTGCGCCGAGCCGCTGGGCTGAGCCGCACGCCGAGCCGTGTGCCGAGCCACTGCGCTGAGCCGAGCCGCGTGCGTTGATGGGCCGGTCCAAAGGCCGCGCGCGCGAGTTAAAAGGCCGAAAGGCAATTTTCTTTTATGGGCTGCGCAAGTTTAAGTTTATTCCCTTTAAGTTTTGAGTTTTGTTTCTTTTCAGTATTGTTTTAATACATTTAGCTTAAGTTAATTACTGTTTTAAGGAAAGTTTATGTTCTCTGAGTTTAAGTTAAGATTAATTATTGCATAAGTCTATTATTTTAAGTAGTTGGTGTTTTTTTTCTTTTCTTATGATTATTTAAGGTCTATTCATGATTATTCACTGATATTTAAGTTTTCAGTCCACCACTATACTTTGAGATGCCTCTAAATAAATGGAACCACCGGAAAATTTGTTTAGAGTAAACTTGTGATTATTTCTGACCACCGTTGTTTAATCATGAGTATTAAGATGAATTTCAATTGTTTTCCCCACCGGTGATGCATATTGAAATTTAATGCATGCTTTTAATCAGACCACCGTAGGGTTATTATCATGCTTTTATTCGTATTTCATTGTATATGATCACTAAGCTAAGTTTTGTTCTTTATTATTTCAGTGAGTAATGTCAACACTGTGGCCTCCTACCTCAACAACATTGAGCCGCTCAATGGAGCGAACTTTCCGGAGTGGAAGGGCAAGGTCATGACATGCTTGGCATGGAATGATTTGGATGTTGCCCTCAGGGAGGATAAGCCTGCTGCACCTGCCGCTGGAGAGACTTCACCTGCTTTTGAGAAGTGGGAGAGGTCTGATCGCATGTGTACCATGGTGATGACTCAGACAATTAGTGTTGTCATTAAGGGGGCTATTCCCACTAAGAAAGCTAATGGCACTGATCTCACTGCTAAGGAGCTGGTGGCTAAGATTGAAGAGAATTTTAAGAGCTCATCTAAGACTTATGCAAGCACTTTGATCATGAAGCTTGTCTCCTTTTAGTACAATGGTCAGAATGGTATAAGGGAGCACATTCTTAATATGTGTGACATGGCTAACAAGCTTAAGGAGATGAAGATGGAGATCTCAGATGGTTTCCTAGTGCATTTTATCATGACCTCACTCCCTTCACCACAGTATGCTGCTTTTAAGATAAACTACAACACCAACAAGGCCGTTTGGTCTATCAGTGATTTGATCAGCTACTGTGTTGAGGAGGAAGAGAGGCTTAAGACTGAGAAGATGAAGGACGTGGTCAATTTGGTAGGCAATCTTTCTCTCAATAACGCTCCTAAGAACCAGCATGAGTCAGGCAGTAGTAAGCAAGGCAACAACAACAAGAACAACAATAAAAAGAATGGGAATAAGAGAAAGAATTTAGGTCCCAGGAATGACAACAAGTTCAAGCGTGGTAATCAGTCTCAGGATGGCAAAATGCTTTGTTCATTCTGTGAATCACCCAAGCATCTTCAGAAAGGTTGTCCAGGCTTTAAGGAATGGCTAAAGAAACAAGGTAATATTAAGTTTGATGTTGTCTCTTTCATTGATGAATTATTTTTAGCAGATTTTTCCCCTAATACTTGGTGGATTGACTCAGGTGCTACTGTGCACATTTCCAATTCATTACAGGCATTCAGTTCGATCCGAACTATAAGAAGGGGGGAGCGAAACCTAAGAGTGGCTGATGGGAACGGCGTTGAAGTTGAAGGCATTAGAAGCTTCGTCTTAGAGTTGCCAGGCGGCTTCCAGCTTAATTTAGATGAAGTTCTTTATGTTCCTAGTTTAAAGAGAAACCTTATTTCAGTTTCAGCTATAGCAGATTCAGGACATGTTTGTGTATTTAATAAAGACAAGTGTGTGATTCAGTTTAATTCAATAAATGTGGGCTCTGCTGAAAGGCAAGGCAAACTTTACATGCTCTCTCTTAATGATGATTCTGTGATGACTATTTCTAATGTTTCGAATAAGCGTAAGCGTTTTAATGAGACCTCTTCGAAATTGTGGCACTGTCGTCTTGGTCACATTTCGAGGGGGAGAATAGATCGTCTCATGAAAGATGAGATAATCGAAAACTTAGACTTTTCATATTTAGAGCAGTGCATCGACTGCATTAAGGGGAAATATGCTAAGACAATTAAGAAAGGCGCTACTCCCTCTCTCCGTAACATCTGTAGATGGCTATGATTCTTTCATTACATTTACTGATGATTATTCCCGTTATGGACACATCTACCCTATTCGTAAGCGTTCAAATGCGTTAGAAATATTTAAGATATATAAGAAAGAAGTTGAGAAACAGCATAACACTCCTATTAAGATAGTAAGATCAGACAGGGGAGGTGAGTACTACGGGAAACATGCTCAATTTGGTCGAATTAAGGGACCGTTCACTAAGTACTTAGAAGAAAATGGCATAAGAGCTCAGTACGCCATGCCAGGCGAACCACAGCAGAATGGAGTTGCTGAGCGTCGCAATCGTACACTAATGGATATGGTACGGAGCATGCTCAGTCATTCCAGCTTGCCAGTGGAATTGTGGATGGAAGCATTAAAAACAGCTGCTCATGTACTTAATCGGGTTCCATCTAAGTCAGTTCCCAAGACACCTTTTGAGTTGTGGAATGGGAGGAAACCGTCATTAAATTATTTAAAAGTATGGGGCTGCCCTGCTGAGGCAAAGTTGTTTGATCCACAGCAAAAGAAATTAGATTCCAAGACTGTGAGTTGTCACTTTATTGGATATCCAGATAAGTCAAAGGGATACATATTTTACTGTCCTGGTCGCTCCACTAAGTTCGTCGAGACCAGACAAGCTGTGTTCTTAGAGGACTCAGAAATGAGTGCAGGTTTTCCGAAAAGAGATATAAGTCTTGAAGAATTACGGGTTGAACTTCCCGATCCGGAAATCCCTCAGTCTACAGAGATGTATCAGTTTATACAACCAATTATTCCTCAGTTAAGCGACACCATGCCTAATACTATTATTCAGCAAGGGCATGTGGAGCAGGCTCCTGTTTTTCAGGCGCCAGCTGCTGGGATCCAGGCACCAGCTACAGAAGTTCGAGCAGAAGAAATTCTACAAGAACCACCTCAAGCAGTACCTGAACCAGTTGTGAATGAGCCGTTAGTAAGATCACAAAGAGTAAGGAGGCCTGCAATCAATCCTGATATTTATGAGACATATTTAAGTGAAGATTTATATGATGTAGGAACAATAAGTGATCCTGTCAATTTCAAACAGGCAGTTGAAAGTAAGAATTGCACTAAATGGATTGAAGCCATGGAAGAAGAGCTAAAGTCTATGAGTTCCAACAAAGTATGGGATTTAGTAGAAATTCCTGATGGGGTCAAACCAGTAGGCTGTAAATGGGTCTACAAGACTAAACGTGATTCCAAAGGGAAGGTCGAAAGATTCAAAGCTAGACTTGTAGCAAAAGGATTTACTCAGATAGAGGGAAGAGATTACAATGAGACTTTCTCTCCCGTGTCTACTAAAGATTCATTTAGAATTGTCATGGCACTAGTAGCCCATTTTGATATGGAACTACATCAGATGGATGTTAAGACTGCGTTCCTTAATGGAGATTTAGATGAGACTATTTATATGACTCAACCGCAAGGTTTTGTTATTAAAGGGAAAGAACATATGGGATGCAGATTAAAGAAATCTATTTATGGACTTAAGCAAGCATCCAGACAGTGGAACCTTAAGTTTGATGAAGTCATTAAGAAATTTGGATTCAGTGAGAATGATGTGGATAGATGTATCTACATTAAGTTCAAGGGTGGAAAGTTGATAATTCTAGTACTGTATGTGGATGACATACTATTAGCTAGCAACGATAAGAATATGTTACATGAAACTAAGAATTTCCTATCCTCTAATTTTGATATGAAGGATCTCGGTGAAGCCTCGTATGTACTTGGCATTGAGATACACAGAGACAGAGCCCAAAGAGTACTAGGATTGTCTCAGAAAGCTTATATTGAGAAAATGCTTAAGAGATATAATATGGAAAAGAATAATGCATCACCTGCACCAATTCAAAAGGGCGATAAGTTTAATAAAGATCAGTGCCCTAAGAATGATTTTGAGAAAAGCAAAATGGAGAACGTTCCCTATGCATCAGCTTTTGGAAGCTTGATGTACGCACAAGTCTGTATGCGTCCAGACTTCGCATTTGCAACCGGAGTACTTAGTAGATATTTGGAAAATCCAGGTTGGGCTCACTGGGTTGGCGTTAAGAAGGCATTCAGATATTGCCAAGGCACTAAGGATTACATGCTCACATACAAGAGAACAGATAATCTTGAAGTTGAGTGCTATACAGATGCCGACTTTGCCGGTGATGAAGACGATAGAAAATCCACTTCTGGGTTTGTCTACATGCTGGCAGGGGGAGCAATCTCTTGGAAAAGTTGTAAGCAAGGAGTAACTGCTGCATCTACAATGCAAGCAGAATTTGTGGCATGTTATGAAGCTTCGGGCCAAGGTGCATGGCTCAAGAATTTTATTCCGGGATTAAGAATTGTTGATAGTATCTCGAGACCTATCACAATGCACTGCGACAATCAAGCCGCAGTTTTCTTTTGCGCAAACGATAAATTATCTGGTGCTTCTAAGCACATTGATCTTAAGTATCGTGTTGTGAAAGAAAGAAACCGGGACGGTACGTATATTATTAAGCATATCAGTACTAAGTTTAATATTGCGGATCCGCTCACCAAAGGCTTACCACCATCCCTTTACGAGAGACATGTCCTTCACATGGGATTAGTGGATACCTTTGACAAAGTCCTGGTTAAGGGCCATTAGAATTTCCCCTAAACTAAGAATAAGAGTCCTGATGAAGTTTTTCAGTAAAGGCTATGGGTAATGTTGTCCCGGTATGCCGAGGTGCTGCTGATGACACATTGGTCTGGTACTTGCTGTTTTACTAAGGATTTAGTTTAAGTTAGTATTTAGTTAAGTTTAAGTTAGTTTTTAGTTTAAGTGTTGACCTTCAGTCAAGGGGGAGAATGTTAGATATTTTGGTTTGACCTCAGTCAACCAATATCCAGAGATAAGGGGGAGTTGTTCCTATACCCCAAATCTCGGAATTAAGCCTAACTACTTGCTGCCGTGATCGGGAGGCAGCCCTTATCCATCAAGGACTCGGCCCTGGGCCTACAGCGCTATATATCTAAGGGAAGGGGTTCCACAGGGACCCCTGAGAGGTGAATCACGAGCTCAAGGCTCGCCAAACCCTAATCCACCCAAACCCGATCTGTTAGTGCGCTGGAGGGCCTGGAAGCTCGAGCTCCGTGTCCTGGGCAGTGCCGCTGGCGTCCCGAAGGCCATCGGTACCCTCAGAGAACGCTCAAGGAACGACTACGCTACAAGCCCGACGTCGCTCTCTCCATCGACTCTGCTACTGCTACTGATCCGGCTCCCACCAACGAGATGGACACCACAGCTGCTGGTATGAGCCAAACCCTAAGCAATTTCCGCATTAGAATAAGTGCTAGATGTAATCTTTGTTAGACTAGTGATCCTGTTCATGTTCATGTGCTAAGTGATTCTCAGATTACTTTAACAGCTACCACCACCGTCACCACCCATCTTCTCTTTGCGCTTCTCCCCAGATTTGTCAATGTAAGAAAACACAATCGCGTCTACAATGTCGCCAGCGTGAACAGTGATGCTATCCACCAGACGCGATGGTGCCGATTTGACGTCGAAAGGTGTCCCGTACGAGTCTGTACCCCAAGCTTGAGTCTTGTAGCCTTTCAGCTGCACGCAGGTTTACATATATATATATATAATCAATAGTATGTAATTAGAAATATAACTGTTGACACCGGATTTTCGCACCAAGAATGCTGAGTCAGATGGTGACGTGGCGGCGCTGAAACTGACCAGTGGGCCTGTTGACTGGTCAAAGCTGAATGTGACGAGGAAGGAAGCCGATGCGGGAAGAGAAGTCCGATCAAGGGCGTGTCGGCTAAAAAGGGAGCATATCAGATACGGGGGCTATTTCCTTTTTGGAGGCATGTTGAGAGTTCCATTCCATATTAGATTTAGGTTACTTTATCTACAAGTTAGTCAGGTCCGATCAGGACTCTTCATGACCAGGGTATAAATATAAACCCTCGTCCATTGTAAAGAACTATTCTCACAATCAATACAACCCGGCTTCATGCCAAACCCTAGGAACAGTAGATACCGGCAAACTCATTGGTGGACGGGCTGCATCAGTTCTCGATCTCCGGCTTACCAATAAGATTGTCAACTTATCGAATTAGTATAAGCTTTGAATTGAGGCGCATCGCCCTTTCTCGTTTATGCTGTTCAACCGATTTATCTCTGGATCGTCAAGATTGGTTTAGATTCCCTGCGTCAGAGCTAGGCTTCTCTTGATTATTCAGCAGTTAATCGTTTATCGAGTTGTTCTTTTAGTTTTCGGGCTTGATCTAGATTCCCTGCGTCGGAGCTAGATTCATCTTGTTTATTAGAAGGCAGCTTATGCGGTTGTTTGGAGTTGCTAGATTGATTTAGATCTGTGCCATGTGAATTAATCTGATTCTTCAACAGCTATGAGCATTGGTTTAGTCCGATTTGAGCAATACTTATCTTACAATATCGTTCTAGGTCCGATTCATCTCTACTGTTTAATCTGGTTGTCCTGAGTATCGGGTTTGATCTAGATTCCCTGCGTCGGAGCTAGATTTCTCATGATTATTCAAAGACAGCTTTGAATATTGGAACGATCTTGTTACTGCTTTATTGCTTATTTACTTTAATCTGATTAATTACCTTTGCGAGCATCTTGTTTAGTTGTTCCGTTGATGAGTCGAGTTTGATCGTTTAGCTATTTGGTCCGATCATAGCTGGAGTATATGCGCTGCATCCATCTGTGAAACCGTGTCGAAACAGTTCTGGTTTGATTGGCTAGCTAGATGGTCCGATGAGATGAATCATACTGACAACTAGGCAAGGTGGACAACGTATCGGCTCTACTTTGACTATTTAATATCTTGTTCAAAGACATAGCTGATCCGTTACTTTTGCATCTAGATTAGTTGTAAGATTATTTCTATTTTATATTAGATCTGTTACACTAATCAAGGTCCGATCCTGGTTGGTCCGATTTGATGGTTTGATTGAGGTCCGATTGATTCGGTCTAATTGATGTCATTGATGAAGGTCCGATTTTGAGGTCCGACTAGTATCGGCCGATACATGTCTGATTGGGTCATGGCTAAAATCCGACACGCATCTGCTGTTTGGAATAGAGCCGGCACAATCAAAGAGTAATTTAACTGTTTATTCTCTTGTCAATTACAGGTTAAATTGACTGGCACGCCACGAACCTGGACAATTTGCAGGACCAGCACCGGAGTGAAGCAGATCTCCCTGGCCTTGTTGTGTTGCTCGCTGAGGATACGACCGCCGATTTTTCGTGTCAACACATTTTTGGCACGCCTGGTGGGACACGTAAGACAATTTCCAAGATGTCGTCTGATGCTGAAAAGGAAGCTGCTGCTAAGCTCGCTGCTGACAAACTGGTGGCTGAAAAGTTGGCAGCTGAGAAAGCCAAAGCTGACAAAAATAAGATTCCTGATGCAGCTATGCCAGTTACGAAGGCCGATCTGTCTAAAGCCCAGTTAGATGCAGTTCAGGCCTAAATTGAAGCATTTGAGAAGCTCTACCTTGATCAATTCGGGCGTAATCGTTCAGGCCCTGTGCTCAAAGGTGCTCTTCCGGACCCAGAATTGATCAAGAAGACAACCGACGCCCGAGAGTACCATGTTAACATGACAGAGATGATTCATCAAGCTATCCACCATGCATTGATCAACCAGTCAGGCACTTTGGTGAATTCTTTGGACAATCTCATCAAGAAGGCGGTGGATGAGACTGTTTGCTTAAAGGGCCCAGTCTTTATGCCAGATTCTGCAGGGACATCAGGGTCAGGAAAAGGCAAAGATACTGAAAACTCTATTGTGACCGTTGTTCCGCAGAATTCGATAACTCCACCACCTATTCAGCTGGCCAATGGTTTTCTGTTGATGACCGATGGATCTATTGTCGGCCCGCATGGTGAGAAAGATACTAGGACTCTGAACGAAGACGAAAAGCAACCTACAGCTGCAAAGCTACGTACATAGATTCCTCCACATCAGCGTATGGTTGGTGACTACAATAATTACATGATGGATATGCATCAAGCTGATGGGATGCCACTCGGAGATCAGCAGTCCGATTGGTCACAGAAAATAGTCGAGGTGATCCAGAATCAGTTCGGTTTGAAGCCTAAAGATGAAGCGAGGTTGTATCGGCACCCGTACCCGTCCTACTTTGATGCAGTGCCACTTCCTCCGCGTTACAGAGTGCCAGATTTCTCCAAATTTTCTGGGCAAGATGATATGACCACCATTGAGCATGTGAGCCGATTCTTGGCTCAATGTGGTGAGGCTGCTTCTGAAGAAAGACTCAGGCTCAGGTTCTTCCCTTTGTCGCTATCAGGGCCGGCGTTTACTTGGTTCACGTCATTGCTAGCAGGATCGGTCACAGGCTGGTCTGATATGGAGAAGCAGTTCCATAAGTACTTCTTTTCTGGTCTCAATGAGATGAAGATTTCTGATTTGATTGCTATCAGGCAGAGGAATGATGAGTCCATCAAAGAGTACATTCAACGGTTTCGTGATGTCAGGAATCGATGCTACAGTTTGAAGCTATCTGACATGCAATTGGCTGAGCTAGCATTCCAGGGTTTGCTCGCGCCGATTAAAGAGAGGTTTTCTGCTCAAGAGTTTGAGACATTGGGACAGCTGGTGCAAAAGGTGTCAGCCCATGAGGTCCGATACCAGGAGACGAGACGTACAAAGTTTTCCAAGCCAGTGTCCTATCTGTCTGATTCTGAAGATGAGGCCAATATCAACATAGCTGAATGGACTAAGTCCAAAAAGCTGGTATCGTGCCCTTGGATTAAGCAAAGCCCTGAAAAATTTGGGTTTGACATAACAAAGGCCGACAAGATTTTTGACATGTTGCTCAGTGAGAAACTCATCCAATTGTCTCCAAATCATTCTATTCCATCGGCCGAGGAGTTGAAGAAGCGCAAGTATTGCAAATGGCATAACTCAACTTCTCATGAGACAAATGAATGCAAGGTGTTCAGGAGGGAGATCCAATTGGCTATCGAGTCTGGCAAGATTAAGTTCGAAGATAACAAGAAAGCCATGAAGATCGACGGTCATTCCTTTCCTAATAACCTTGTTGATTTCTTCTTTTCTATTAATATGGTTGATGCTGGTGAAAAGGGAAAGTTCAAGGTGCTCACATCGGACCACGCCAAGAGTTCTGGTGCCGTTGATCCTGCAGTTCAGGTTACTGTTGAAGAGTTGCGAAGGAATCATCAGGCATTTGGGCGTGAATCTAATGCTCCTGGTGGATATCGGCCACGCGTGACTTCCCAGATGCTGATTAACAAGTACAAAAGGCAGCAGGCGGCAGCCCGAGCCTGGGAAGAGCGTGAGGAACGACGACGTCAGAGGCGCGAGTGTCAGGCAAGACGGTTTGATGACAGGTCCGAAGGTCAACGCCGATTTGATGACAGGTCCGATGATCGACGTCAACACAGCTATAGGTCCGATTGGCATATGGACAGGCATCAAACTTACGAGCAGTACGATCGAGACGATGGTCACTGGAGATGTCCTTTCTTCGTATTCTGCTGGAATGAGAAGCTCAGATTGCCGTCCAAAGCAGATTGTCCTGAATGCAGCTTCCAGTATGAAGAATACAGAGTTTCTAAGAGAAGTCGACGATCAGTTCATGAACGGATCGGTGTCAGGATTGATGATCACCATCAAGGAGATGAAGACCAGGTTGATGCTCGTGGCCCTGAAAAAATGGAAGAGAAGACTCTAATTCAGGATCGGATTAGAGAACCTCAAATGAGGCCTGGACAGTGGTGCCCATCAGGGATTTCTAGATCCAAAAAGAGACGCGTTCAGCGGTTACGCTATCATGAGCAGATTCAGGAGCAAGAGTTAGCCAAAGAGAAGAAAACTTGGCGTGTCAAGATGGCCAATGATGATGAAGCAAGCACATCGGCCCCAGTAAACATGGTTTTGATGTTGCCTTTTGATTTTGCTGCTCCTGATGATCAGGATGATGATAAGGTTGATTATGAATTAGAAGAAGCCGTTGCATGCTCAGTTCTTGATTCAGAAAAGGCCGTCTTTGAGAAGCCAAATGCAAATGGATATCGGCACCTGAAGCCTCTGTACATCAAAGGATACGTTGATGGGAAGCCGATGACCAAGATGCTGGTCGATGGGGGAGCTGCTGTCAATCTCATGCCCTATTCCACATTCCGCAAGCTGGGCAAGGGGATTGATGATCTGATCAAGACAAATATGACCTTCAAGGATTTTGGCGGTAACATTTCAGAGCCTCGGGGGGCAATTCACGTGGAGTTGACCATCGGCAGCAAGACATTGCCGACTACTTTCTTTGTGATTGATGGCCAAGGTTCCTACAGCATGCTCCTCGGGCGTGATTGGATTCATGCCAATTGCTGCATCCCATCCACGATGCACCAGTGTTTGATCCAGTGGCAAGGCAACAATGTGGAGATTGTCCCAGCTGATGATTCGGTTAGCATTGCAACAGCCGAGTCAACGATTTGGGAGTTTGAAGGAATTGAATGCCTGTCAGGGAAAACATGGGATGGTGACTTCCTCAAAGTGTCCGATCAAGGACTACAGCCGATCCAAGCAGTCGGCTCTGAGACTTTGTTTTAAATGGCCGATTGTATAGAAGATTATGAGGACCGAAGTGAATTCGGTAAGTTAGGATTTGGGTTTATGTCGGCCGATGAGTTAGAAGAGATAGACATAGGATCTGGTGATAGATCAAGGCCGACATATATCAGTGCTAAGTTGGATCCCGAGTATAAACAAGAATCAATAAAGATTTTGAAAGAGTATTCTGATTGTTTTGCTTGGGAATATTATGAAATGCCAGGTTTAAGCCGTGATATTATTGAGCATCGGCTGCCCATCAAACCAGGATATCGACCGCACAAGCAGTATGCAAGGAAGTTCAAGGCTGAGATGTACGAACCAATTAAGGCCGAAATAACGAAGTTATTTGAAGCTAAGTTTATCAGGCCATGTCGATATGCTGAGTGGGTATCAAATATAGTTCCTGTTTATAAGAAAAATGGAAAGCTGCGTGTTTGCATTGATTACAGGAATTTGAACAAGGCAACCCCAAAGGATGAATATCCAATGCCAGTGGCCGATATGCTTGTTGATGCAGCATCGGGCCATAAAGTGATGAGCTTCCTGGATGGTAATGCTGGTTATAATCAGATTTTTATGGCGGAAGAAGATATCCCTAAGACTGCATTCCAATGCCCAGGTGCTCTCGGTTTGTATGAATGGGTTGTTATGACTTTTGGTTTAAAAAATGCCGGTGCTACTTATCAACGTGCTATGAATTATATTTTTCATAAGTTGATCGGCAGGATAGTTGAAATCTACATTGATGATGTGGTAGTCAAGTCGAAAGGCTATCAGGAGCATTTGGCCGATTTGAAGGAGACGCTGGAATGCACAAGGCAACATGGATTGAAGATGAATCCGCTCAAGTGTGCTTTTGGCGTACCGGCCGGCCAGTTTCTCGGTTTCCTGGTTCATGAGAGAGGAATCGAGGTGAATGATCGGAACCGCAAGGCGATTGATGATATTGAGCCTCCAGTAAACAAGAAGCAATTGCAGAGTTTGATTGGAAAAATCAATTTCCTGAGGAGGTTTATATCAAATTTATCGGTCCGATTGGAAGCATTTACTCCTCTGTTAAAGTTGAAGGATGGAGAAGAGTTGGTGTGGGAGCCTCAACATCAAAAGGCGCTGGATGAAATCAAGCAATATTGTCACACCCTAAAATTTCATATTTTGGGATGTGAATAGAATACACTAACAATCTAAAGGATTTGAGAATTACTAAAATTTTCCAATATTTTATATTTTATTACAGGGAATTTAGTATAAGAAAATATTGTTGTTCTCAAATAAATTAAAACAACATAGGCTTTAGCGCGGTTGTTGTGTTCTTGCTGTGGTGTGTTATTAGTGTTTAGCATTCCAAGTCATCTCAGTTATCAAATAGGATCCCCTGATAATTGTCTGGACCATTCTGGAAATTATTTCTATTCTTCCTAGAGCTAAATCCTCTTCCATCAAAGCTTCTAGAAACCTTTCCTTGAGCTCCAAATATTTTGTTCGGATTCATCATGCCCAAATCTATCTTTAGGATTTCTCTCAAAACTTTTGGATGCTTTGTGATGATTATCACGGTTTAGAAACATTATCTAGATTTTTTCCTGGATTTGTTTTTCCAACTGATATATCTTTTCGCTCAACCGGTCGTTCTTCCAGCGCCGCCGGAGCCGAGGTTGCCGGCCGCTGCCACTTCGATTCGCCTCAACCGCTGTCTCCTTGAGCGGGCCGTCACCACCATGGGCATCTCCTCTGAAAGCGAATAGAAGTCATGCAGTAATTCCATTAGCCAGATCAGCAAGAATAAATGTCACGGGATTACAACCAAAGGAAATAAGCAATCAGCGATACAAAATCTATACAAAATATCTAAGCTTTGGTTGTTGCCGTGGATAGAAGGCCAATCCGATCCTGGAGATTCTGCTGTTGCTATTGCCGAATATAATACGGCAACATGTCCATGCACATTACGTGCGGACGGTAACATCCTCGTCAAGCCCCAGAATATCTTCCCCGCGAGGCCCAAGCCAGACCTGACCCGGCCCGTCAGCCGCCTGAGCAACGTCCGCGCCTAGGGCTCGACACAGCGCCGCCGCCGCCGATCTCTTGGCGTGTGTGCCACGCGCAAGGCCTAACCCCGCGCCCTATAAATTGCGCGCATCCGAACGGCTCGTATGCCCCCTGCATGCACCGCCTCGCTGCCCTCTCCTAGCCGCGCCGCCGCATCGAGCTGCACGCCTGCACTCGTTCCGCCGCCGCCGATCCGAGAAGGAGGAGCTCATCCGAGCGAAGGACGAACCGCAGCAGTCCTGGTCGTGTTGGCTCCGCCCGCCACCATGGTGAGCACATCGTCGATCATCCGCCCTCCTGTTCTGCCCTCGTCCTGTTTTGCATCTTGATCATGCCTCCCGTGTCCCGTTCCCGTGTAGCGACGCCAAGCCGAGGTCCCGCCGCCATTCGTCGCTCTCGAATCGCCCCTGGATCGCCGTCGCCACATGAAGCTTTAGATCGCCTCCTAATTAATCTCCATCTACGGCCGTCGATTCCCAGTCGGAGCAGTCCCCCGTGCACCCGATGATGGTGAGCAACTCGTGACTCGTGAGCCTCATCGCCGTCATCGTCTCGGTCTCCTTCCGTTTTGCATCTAATATAACATATATCCCTTGCATCTCTAATGCCATCGATCAGGGCTCAGGAAGAACTACATGCTGCAAGTCTGTGATGTGCGGACTCGTCTGTAGAGCCACGCGCCCAGCAATCCGTCGCTCGCCGCGGCATCCGGTCGGCAACGAAGGAAAGCCGCCACCGTTTGAGGCCTACCCGAAGAGCCGCCCGTAGTTGTCGCCCCGTCCAGTCTTCCGGCCGGTGAGCACACTCGTGTAATTCCATCTCTACATCCTCTCCCGGATTCCTATCTTTGTATGCAGTTCAGTCTATCTTGTGTACGTATACTTCGGTCTAGGAACCTCAGTTTACGTTAATCTGACCATGTTATGCATCACCGCCCTCCTCGCGAACTCCAGCATCCAAGATCCTGTCTCTCTCTGGTTGATCTTCCGGCCTTATAATCCTGTGTCGTGAAGCACTGCATGCATGCAGTCCCTAGCGGCCTGCATCTCTGCTGCCACGGCCATGCAAATATGCAATCCCTGCCAAGCTAGCCTTAGCCTGTCCTCTGTGTGATGAGCAAACCAAGCAATCCCTTCGCTGCCTCACGTTGTTCAGTACAGAAGAGCAACGAAGCCATCAGCTCATGTGTGATGACATCATGGTGATGTAATGCTTACATCATGATCATTCGAATTACCAGATTTCATTCACGTACGGCATCATGCATGCATTCATACAATCAAGCAAGTCCCATTAGTTTCCTTTCACTTATTTTATTACTAGTTAGTTATTCTGCCGAGATCATGCTGCTTACGTCATGGGTTTCTCATTCACGTTACCAATCTATATTCCAAGCAATGAAGCTATACCGGTCATGCCCATGCAAGTCATGACATCATAATGATGGCATGCTTACCTCGTGTCCATTAATTCAGTTTCCAATTTATGCACTAGCAAAGTTCTTTCTCAATCTATCTTTCACCAAATCAAACCGTATTAGCCATCGCCTTCCCTTGCGAGCTCTATTTATAGTGTCTTGCAAATGTTATTACGCTAGCCTGTCCTTTCTAATCCAGACCTAGTAAAGCTTTGATAGTTAACAATAAATCCTTGCAAGTTAGCATCTATTTAATAATTAAATTTATGTTGTTGCAATGATACCCAGGATTTTAATTACTGGTTCCAATTTCGTTGCACTATAAGTTTGCATTATTAAATAATGTATAAGCTTGTAAAGATCATATGTTAAATGTATCAATCGTTTCCTTTAGCCATTAATCATTTATTACTTGTCAATATCCTACAAGTGAAATAATATGTTGCCCACTACGGATTAGTTGTATTATTTAATGGTTAACATTATGTTTTGACAATGGTGTAGCATTTAATTATTCTATACCGATGCATTATTGCATAAGTGAGAGACATTAAAGTAATACATTAATCTGCAAGTAGCATGTTAATTGTTCCTCGTGTCCTTCGTAGTCAGCTAAGGCTAATTAAGAGACAAACTAAATTCTAATTTTCCTCCCTACCGTATGATCCTTTGCCCAACATATTTGACGACATGCAGAACTCCAGTAATGTCATGCTTATGTCACGAACATTATAATTCAGTTTCCCCTTCACGTTATCAAATTTATTCACAATCTATCCTTCATCGATCAGCCATGCAGAGCCTTTCATGGATATACGAGCACTACCTGCTACCTGCACGCTACGTATGTCTTGATCAAAGCTTGTCGTCCTACCCCTATGCCTTTACCGTCGTTCGTTTTAGCTCCATTTCGAGTCATTTTTGTTGCGTTAGTTTCATATCGATCAAGTTATGCGTTAGCAACAACGATAATCTTCTTTTGTTGTTTTTAGTTTCTACTAAAATGCTAATATGGTTAAATACTTATTCACTAGTTTTCTAATTAAAAGTTAATTAGGTTATATCTCGGCAAGATAATTTGATTAATTGCTATGTAACTAATTAAAAGCTATTTAGAGTTAAACATCGGTTTTCATAATTATTGTTAATATGGTTAATACTCAAAGCCAATGTCTTTTCAATAATAATGTGATTAGTCGAACACGAATCATGAAGTTATACGTTTAGATGTTCACACATGTTTTATTTCTATTTAAGTGTTTAATTGGTCTAATTCATACATGAACATTTAGATGTATAAAAATTGACTTAGTCTTATCTCGGTTTTGTAAAATAAACTCTAATATGACATAATTCCAATTTAGGGAATTTCCTGGAATATCCTTTATATTGTTTTTATTAAACTAAAATAAACCAAGCGTATAGTCTCTTGTGCTCTCATAACATAAATGTTACGATAGTTGTCTTTTCGTCCTTAGCGTCGATCTCGTCGTTTCTTGAGCCCTCGTGACCTTAGCATCAAGCCCCGCCTTTTTGTGTGTTCTTTTATTGTTTTCTGTTCGTTTGGTGTATTGTTCTTAGTTGTGCTTGTTGTCTCTTTGTTAGTGTGTGCTTGTGCCGATGTTGCTGCGAGTAGAAGGAACGCAATTCAGGTGCTTTGAAGAAAAGAGTTTCAACAAGAAGAGTTTGAAGACTCTGAGCAGTACGTGGTATTTTTATTGCGGAAAGGCAAGTGTCCCTAACCATCCTTCTATCTATGCTTTATTAAATATAATGATGATTCTAATTGGAACATGGAGTGACCACCCAGGAAAACAGTGCAACCACAAGCGCTAATGGCTCTGGTCTTGGCTAATTAATTAGAAACCTTAATTTATAGTGGCCTTACCGAAAGGGCAAGAGGGGAAGCATGGATGGGGTATAGCCGGATCTCTTGGGAGTATGCTTTGGTAAGAAACTCGGCGATTAGAAAAGGTTATGCTCTGCTATGGCTTGAAACCTTAGCGGGTTGCTATGAGTTGAGGGATCTTTGTAAAGGCCTCGTAGCGTCCCTATGCAATCACACCAAAGGTAGTGTGATACGTGCCTGATCAGCACAGCGTGGTTGGGTCTACGCTTCTTGTGGGGAAAGTGTACAAACTCTGCAGAGTGTTAAAAACTGTTATAACAGCCGTGCTCATGGTCAAGAGCGGCCTGGACCCTCTCATGATTAATTTATTTGAAGTTGATAATAAATCATATTCTGGTTATTCTGGTTATTCTGGTTACTCACTTATGATGTCACTATATGTATGAAACTTGATCCTGGCATACATATAGGTAGCACTTGGTTTTGTTTTAAAACCGGGTGTGACAAATATTTAGCATATCCGCCAGTTCTTATTCCACCACAAGAGGGTAAGCCATTCAAGCTTTATTTATCGGCTTTTAATCATGCAATCGGCACTGTTTTGATCCAAGAAGTTGATG
>CM014277.1:79441151-79470403 GCA_004135705.1 Alloteropsis semialata
GCATCCTCAGCGCGTCCTTTGCTATAGCCCTTAGTCACAAAATCGTAGCATGATATATTTTTGGTTGACGGAATCGAATAGATAATGGTGAAAACATTCATTACAGTATGGAATGTTAATACATGAATTGTACAATTCTAAAACTATTACAAGCTTCCTTAATTACCTGATGCACTGAGATAGGCTATGCAACGGAAATATTTATCAAATCAATAACTTGTCAAATAATGCTCCATAGCATCGACTTGTGGATCTCCAAGAAATTGGACCGCGCTATATTTCTGTGGGGTGGTATCTCCAGGGGCGGAGACAGGGCGGGGGGGGGTGTGGTGGGGGCTGGCCCCCTGACCATGCAGTTTCTCCACAGTTCAGTATTTACAAATCGCTGTTGTAGTGCTGTGCTCCACCTGTATAACCTCCGCTTAAATGACTCCTTGATTTAAATTCTTATTCACCTGTCTTCCAGAATTGGATTATGTCACTTATATTTGTAATAAAGCCAAGAGGAAGAAAACAATTGATTAATATTTAGTGTCTGATAGGTAGTCCGGTAAATAAATTTGAAGTAATCAGCATTTACATTTCTTCTACTTTTATATCATTTGGATTACATACTAATATACTATTCTGGAGACAAATTAACTCATATGTAGTTTTATGGGTTGTGCCACCAAACGTAAGTTGCTATGATTTCTTATCCACGCCTCTCAAAGTTTTTGTTACCAATACTCCACCAATGAAAACAAATAATAATGCTATGGTGTATCAAAACATATTTAGAATTTTTTTAGACCTATCAATTATTATATTGTATAGAATAGTCACATCTTAAAGGATTAAATATATATTCTCAGAGGGCTAGGCGATTTTTTCCCGCTTTGTATCTTGGCCCCCCCATGCTCAAATCCTGGCTCCGCCCCTGGGTATCTCTCGCTCACCTAGCCTGCTGTACCATTCTGTAAGACATACTCCACATTCTAACCAGTTGTAGCTAAAATATTCAAATTTGATAGATGTCTGCGAATTTCCATGATGTAAGACAATGATTTTGTATCTTCCACATCATGTCTCAAAAAAAATGATCTGCTTTCCAAATCTTCCCAACGCGCTGCTAGCGGATCAGGCCAAACCTATGGAATTCATGGTGTTAATTTTTGGCATGTATACATATATATGACCGATGCATGCATGCAGCGGGTTCAAAGGGTCAACACTTGAGGTGGCGGGACTTCCAGTGTGAAGGACCGAAACAGGCGACCAGAGAGAGGGTGAATGGGAGCCTTTAAAATTCTCGCTCGGAGAAACAAGGCCTATATCTTGATTACAACCCCAAACACGCTTCTCACCTAATCACCAAGATAACACAAGCCAACTCGTGACAAGCTTATCTCTAAAACGATTAGAGAGGCACAGAGCAATGCGGAAGCAAAAGCAAGACACCTAAAAGCTTGCACAAGCGATTAAGCTAAATCTCTAATAACCCTCACTAGCTAAGCATGCAAAGATAGATTAACTAAAAGACAAGCATGGTTAGCAAAAAGAGGAAACTAATTAAGCAACTAAGCAAGCATTGATTACTTAAATAAAATGCTACTTAGATAAACCTGCAATGATTAGTTAATGATTAAACAATGACAAGCTAATGATTGCAATAAATAAAACAAACCTTGCTTGCTTGCTGCTGTACTCGGACTGCTGGCCTTCAGGAGCTGCTGGGCTGCTGTACCACGTGTTGACCGGCGGAGCCGTTGCACTGGTGGCCAGCCTGCTCTGCAGCCTGCCCGGCCAGCTGCTTCGCGGGCCGCGCCTGCTGCTTCTGTCGGCCAGGTCGCCAGCTGCTGGGCTCGGCCGCAGGCCTCTGCGCTGCTGGCCAGCTGTGGGCCGCGCCTAACGCAGCTGCGCCCCGCACCTGTCTTGGGCCAGGAGCCGTCGAGCCCAGTTGGGCCGCTGCGCCCGTGCGCACCACGTGCGCCGCTGGCCGCGCCGCGAGCTGCTCCGTTTAGGGATGGCAGCGGGTCGGGTAAGTGCGGGTAAGGCGTTTACCCGCCCACGAGCATATCCGCGCATCCGTCCTTTACCCGCCCGCGAGCCTGCCCGCGGGTAAAAATTTCTGCCCGTATCCGCGCCCGCGGATATCCGTGGGTATCGGGTATACCCGTCATCCGCCAGAAAATTGGCTCATTTCAACAAAAATGACAACATTTGGACAGCCATAATGCAATATATGGATCAAACAATATAATCACACATTGAACATCAACAATTTGATCCACCAGCAGCAATATAACGTCTCGTACACACATTGAACAGCAACAATAATACAATATAATGTCTCATTGTATCAATTATTATAGCATCCGCGAGCGTCGAGCCTAGATGCGATTTGCGAACGGGAGAAAAATGACGAGGGGGCGGCGGCCACGACTCCAGGAGGCCGGTAGACCGTGGGTGGAAGGATTTTAGGGTTTTTTGGTGGGCTTGCTTTGGGCCGAATTGTAATATTGGGCTGATATTTGATAGGGATGTATAGTTCAACGGGTAACGGATATTATCCGCGGGTGAAGGATTTTACCCGTTAGCTGCCCGCGGGTAAAATTTCCCGTCCGTATCCGCGCCCGCGGGTAAAATTTCTTACCCGTACCGTTACCCGTCGGGTCGAGTATCCGCGGATATCCGCGTCCGCGGGCAAAATTGCCATCCCTAGCTCCGCTTGCTCCCGACACCACGAACTCCCTGCGAAGAACAGACAAGAACAAAGAACGAACAACAAACAAAGCTCCGCTCTTGAAATCTAAATTACTTCTTCTACGCTCAACGATTCGATGAGCAACTTGAGCCACGGCATCACAACCCCAAGGGCTAATAGATCCACGAAGAATCTCTCAAAAGGCTCAAGTATGCATCACGAATTTGGGAGTCAATCGAAACCCTAAGCAAGAACTCGGTTTTGGGGAAATCTTCAAAATCAAGCCAAATCCTAGAGGGTTTTGAAGGAGAATCACATGGTAAATGCTCACAAGGATCCTAGCAACATATCCCCTCAACAAATCTCACGGGATTTGGGCTCAATCGCGAAGAACAAAAATTCCCCAAAAATACCTCCAAAAATCCGAAAAAGAAAAAAACGCCAGGAACAAAGGATTTGGCACAAGATTAAGAGGATGAAATCACTATGAATCACTTAGCCATATCCGGTTACAAGCCACTCACAAGTATTACAAAACTTGGATGGCAAAAAGCTCAAGAACAAGAGCCTCTCCTCTCTTCTCTCCTCTCACCCAAAGGCACCCACAAACAAATGAGCAACCCCCACCTAACTAGTCCAAAGAGATGGCTGAAATTTCAGCCTCTCCCATATATATTGGCATTTGGCCAGAAGACCAAAATACCCATACATGAAGCACACAACTCAAATACCCCCCAGGGGTAAAACCATCCAACTTTTTCTGCATGCATCGGACGGACCCGGCTCCTTCACGACTTCGCTTCGTCTCAACGCAAGCTTCGCGATGGTGTCACGCGTCCTCCGACTTGTCACCCCCGGTTTTGAGGCCCAAACCCGCAAACCCGCCACCGCCCGGTTTTGAGGCCCAAACCGGTAAACCTGCCTCTGGCCGGTTTTGAGGACCAAACCGCCAAACCCTCTTGCACACCCCTCAGGCGTGACTGACCGATGTCGACGCGTGTCCGGCCTCCACCAAGCCTCCGACGCCTCCAAGTCTTTCGCTCCCGCTCTCGGGCCGCCTACTCAACTCGCCTCCGTCCCGCTTGACTCGACCGACGCCGTCTCCATCACACCATGTACTCTTGCTCTTCCGCGCACCATGTGGACCGCCCATGACTTCGCCCGGACTCCTCGGGTCCCCCAGTCCAAGCCTACTCGTTCACCCTTCACTGCCCTCGGTCCATCGGCATGAACCTTTCACGCTTGACCTTCACCGCATGCCGTCGACCGCCATGTCGCATCCTACACCTGCACATCACAAGCCAAGAGATACATCAAACCACACAACGGTTGTCAATCACTCATCATCCAAGGGTGACCACCATTGGTCCACACAATGGAAGAAGAAGGTGAGTGGGCCATTGTTGGGGGCACGGGCGAGTTTAGGATGGCAAACGGTGTCATCTACAAGAAATTGCATCAGCGTAACAGCGATGCAAATATCATACAGCTGACCATCAACGGAATCTGCCCCGAGCAGGTGTTGCGAAACAGCTTTGTTATTGGTTATTGTTGACGCGGAAAATCGGCGGTCGTATCCTCAGCGAGCAACACAACAAGGCCAGGGAGATCTGCTTCACTCCGGTGCTGGTCCTGCACTTTGTCCAGGTTCGCGGCGTGCCAGTCAATTTGACCTGTAATTGACAAGGGAATAAACAGTTAAATTACTCTTTGATTGTGCCGGCTCTATTCTAAACAGCAGATGCGTGTAGGATTTTAGCCATGACCCAATTAGGCATGTATCGGCCGATACTAGTCGGACCTCAAAATCAGACCTTCATCAATGACATCAATCAGACCGAATCAATCGGACCTCAATCAAACCATCAAACCGGACCTCAGAATCGGACCAACCAGGATCGGACCTTGATTAGTGTAACAGATCTAATACAAAATAGCAATAATCTTACAACTAATCTAGATGCAAAAGTAACGGATCAGCTATGTCTTTGAACAAGATATTAAATAGTCAAAGTAGAGCCGATACGTTGTCCACCTTGCCTAGTTGTCAGTATGATTCATCTCATCGGACCATCTAGCTAGCCAATCAAACCAGAACTGTTTCGACACGGTTTCACAGACGGATGCAGCGCACATACTACAGCTATGATCGGACCAAATAGCTAAACGATCAAACTCGACTCATCAACGGAACAACTAAACAAGATGCTCGCAAAGGTAATTAATCAGATTAAAGTAAATAAGCAATAAAGCAGTAACAAGATCGTTCCAATATTCAAAGCTATCTTTGAATAATCAAGAGAAATCTAGCTCCGACGCAGGGAATCTAGATCAAACCCGACACTCAGGACAACCAGATTAAACAGTAGAGATGAATCGGACCTAGAACGATATTGTAAGATAAGTATTGCTCAAATCGGACTAAACCAATGCTCATAGCTGTTGAAGAATCAGATTAATTCACATGGCGCAGATCTAAATCAATCTAGCAACTTCAAACAACCGCATAAGCTGCCTTCTAATAAACAAGATAAATCTAGCTCCGACGCAGGGAATCTAGATCAAACCTGAAAACTAAAAGAACAACTCGATAAACGATTAACTGCTGAATAATCAAGAGAAGCCTAGCTCTGACGCAGGGAATCTAAACCAATCTTGACGATCCAGAGATAAATCGGTTGAACAGCATAAACGAGAAAGGGCGATGCGCCTCAATTCAAAGCTTATACTAATTCGATAAGTTGACAATCTTACTGGTAAGCCGGAGATCGAGAACTGATGCAGCCCGTCCACCAATGAGTTTGTCGATATCTACTGTTCCTAGGGTTTTGGCGTGAAGCCGGGTTGTATTGATTGTGAGAATAGTTCTTTACAATGGACGAGGGTTTATATTTATACCCTGATCATGAAGAGTCCTGATCGGACCTGACTAACTTGTAGATAAAGTAACCTAAATCTAATATAGAATGGGACTCTCAACATGCCTCCAAAAAGGAAATAGCCCCCGTATCTGATATGCTCCCTTTTTAGCCGACGCGCCCTTGATCGGACTTCTCTTCCCGCATCGGCTTCCTTCCTCGTCACATTCAGCTTTGACCAGTCAACAGGCCCACTGGTCAGTTTCAGCGCCGCCACGTCACCATCTGACTCAGCATTCCTGGTGCGAAAATCCGGTGTCAACACATGCCCCCCAATTTTGGGATAAAATATCTTTTATTCCAAAATTCGAATCTGTCATCATAACTCCTCCACCGATTTTTGTGTCGAAACTTCAAAATTCTATCGAGTAATAATAACGATCTTTTCTGTAGCTCATCCTTATCTCCTTCCTGACTCTTTCTGTCAATCCTCACCCTTAAGTCACGGGTACCCATGCGTCTTATTGACCCAGACGAAACGACTCTTCAAGGCAGTTCCTCAAAAGACGCTCCTCTTCTTTATTATATCAGCACTGAATCAATGACACATCTTCACGAAAATACTGTTCTTTATTTGGACGGTTTCAGCAAGCACCCTTCAGATTCCCATCTTTCACCGGCTATAAATATCCGCCTCAGGTTCTCCTTTTCCACCATCCTTTCGCCATGGCGCAGCTAATATCCATGATAGAACAGAGACTCCTTCTCTTCGATATGGAAACCAATCCCATCGTCCTCTTCTGCTAGAAGAATTCTCGTGAAGTAGCATAGGGTACTCTCCCCCTTTTCTGATCCTGCAGTGAATCCAGGTGGAACTTCCGCTAGGAGAATCCTCGTGAGGGTTCTTCACGGTTTACCCAGGAGAAGAATCTTCAAAGGGGCATAATGGGATGCCCTTTACAAGAATAGGGGCAAAGCCACCGGTCCGCCGGTGCGCTCTTCAAGGGACTACGCCCAGAGCGGATCTCCTCGTACTTGCGGATTTCTTGAATGAGTGTTCAAGAATCTGTCCCAAGAAAGAAGATATCTCCTCAAACTTGCGCTTTCTCTTGCCCCTTTCCTCCTAGGCTTACTCCGGCAATGATGAACGAAATACATCGGCGCCTATTAGATCTTTTGCCTTTCTGAAATCCCTTATCGGAAGTTTCTTTGTATGAGAAATATATGAATATATATGCAATTCCTTTTCTTCTCTCTCTGCCTGCATGTACTTCCGAATATCCTCTTTTAATTTCTTGCACTTAAGGCGATACATATCGTATCGGCTATCATATTTTGTTCTTGAGGCGATGTTCGATCGGCTTTCAAACCTGACGCACAGCATCGGCTTTACGAATTTACCCAAATGCTAGGGTAGTACTTCTTCAAATATTTCCCATTCAATGCTTTAGAAAATGTTTCCCCTTCAAGCGTCTGTAGAATATAAGCATTGCCAGGAACACATCGGACGACTCGATAGGGCCCCTCCCAGTTCGGTGACCACTTGCCGTATCTGGGATCTTTAGAGCCAATCGGCAGAATAACTTTCCACACGAGATCGCCCTCTTTGAACTCTTTCCCTTTAACTTTCTTATCATAATGCCTCGCAACTCTGAGCTTGTTAGCTTCAATGCTCTCCAGAGCGCGTAGCCGACGAACAGCCAAGTCATCGGACTCACTATTCATGAGTTCCATGTATTCGCCGGCCTTTAATTTATCCCGAAACTCGATACGCCTTGATCCAGTACGAATTTCCCATGGAAGAACGGCTTCATGCCCATAAACCAGTTCATACGGAGAAACCTTGATCGATCCATGACAAGCCATCCGATATGCCCACAGAGCTTCAGGAAGCACAATATGCCACTTTCTCGGGTACTCCTCAATCTTTCTATCAATCAACTTGATCAAACTTTTATTGGAGGCTTCAGCTTGACCGTTGGCTTGTGCGTAGTATGGCGATGAATTGAGAAGCTTGATACCCATATCAGCAGCAAAATTTTTGAACTCGTCAGACGTAAACATCGTACCTTGATCCGTCGTGATTGTCTGTGGAATTCCAAACCGGTAGACAATGTGCTCTCTAACGAAATCAATAATATTCTGGGACTTCACCTCCTTCAAAGGAATAGCTTCAACCCATTTAGTGAAATAATCCGTTGCCGCTAATATGAATTTATGTCCCTTGCTTGAATGTGGAAAAATCTGGCCGATCAGATCAATTCCCCAACCTCTAAACGGCCATGGCTTGATGATAGGGTTCATAGCCAATGCTGGAGCTCTCTGAATATTTCCGTATCTCTGACATTCTTGACATCCCTTATAATATTCAAAGCAATCTTCCAAAATCATCGGCCAATAATATCCGTTCTTCCTGATCATCCATTTCATCTTGAACGCCGATTGATGAGCCCCGCATACACCTTCATGAATCTCCCCCATCAAGACCTTGGCTTCTTCAGGTCCGATGCATCTTAACAGGACTCCATCAACTGAGCGAAAATAAAGTACTCCTTCAACCAAGGCATGCCTGACTGATTTGTAACGTACCTTCCTCGAAGTCTTGACAGAAGGATCCTTCAAATATTCAACGATCTCTTTTCTCCAATCTCCTTCTGGTATCTCCTGTACCATTACATCGGACATAGACCGATAGCCATACGCCTTTTGCGCCAGCCGATTTGCTTCCTCGCTATGACGTCTTGGAACATGCTTACGAGTTACCAGGGCGAACTGGTCAATCAAATCTCGGCATTTTTCAAAGTAAGGCATCAACGCATCCATCTTGCAATCATACTTGCCGAGCAATTGATTAATAATCAACAAAGAATCTCCAAATACTTCAACAAATCGAGCGCCGATTTCTTTAAGAATCTGGAAACCTTTCATCAATGCTTCATACTCCGCCTGATTATTTGTGCACTTTTCAATCGGATAAGCAAACTCGAATCTTGCCCCCCGAGGCGAAATAATAAATAGGCCGATTCCGCAACCATCATTGCAAAACGAGCCATCAAAGAACATGGTCCAGGAAACTGCGTCAACCACATCGGCCTCCGTATTCATCGGACCAGTCGCATCAAGCTCCATGGTGCATCGCTCAACAGCATTAACACTAGGTCCACAATGATCAGCAACCAAATCAGCCATCACTTGCCCTTTTACCGCTTTGGCCGATTCGTATTTAAGATCAAACTCTGTCAGAGCAAAAACCCATTTGCCAATTCTCCCTTTCATGATTGGCATCGACAACATGTATTTGATCACATCTTCCCTGCAGACCACGGTGCACTCGGCCGATAGCAAATAATGCCTCAATTTTGTACAAGAAAAATATAGACAAAGGCAAAGCTTCTCCACATACGAATAACGAGTCTCAGGATCCAGCAATCTTCGGCTTAAATAAAATATGACTCGCTCTTTCCCATCAACTTCTTGGATCAAAACAGTGCCGATTGCATGATTAAAAGCCGATAAATAAAGCTTGAATGGCTTACCCTCTTGTGGTGGAATAAGAACTGGCGGATATGCTAAATATTGCTTGATTTCATCCAGCGACTTTTGATGTTGAGGCTCCCACACCAACTCTTCTCCATCCTTCAACTTTAACAGAGGAGTAAATGCTTCCAATCGGACCGATAAATTTGATATAAACCTCCTCAGGAAATTGATTTTTCCAATCAAACTCTGCAATTGCTTCTTGTTTACTGGAGGCTCAATATCATAAATCGCCTTGCGGTTCCGATCATTCACCTCTATTCCTCTCTCATGAACAAGGAAACCGAGAAACTGGCCGGCCGATACGCCAAAAGCACACTTGAGCGGATTCATCTTCAATCCATGTTGCCTTGTGCATTCCAGCGTCTCCTTCAAATCGGCCAAATGCTCCTGATAGCCTTTCGACTTGACTACCACATCATCAATGTAGATTTCAACTATCCTGCCGATCAACTTATGAAAAATATAATTCATAGCACGTTGATAAGTAGCACCGGCATTTTTTAAACCAAAAGTCATAACGACCCATTCGTACAAACCGAGAGCCCCTGGGCATTGGAATGCAGTCTTGGGGATATCTTCTTCTGCCACAAAAATGTGATTATAACCAGCATTACCATCCAGGAAGCTCATCACTTTATGGCCCGATGCTGCATCAACAAGCATATCGGCCACTGGCATTGGATATTCATCCTTTGGGGTTGCCTTGTTCAAATTCCTGTAATCAATGCAAACACGCAGCTTTCCATTTTTCTTATAAACAGGAACTATATTTGATACCCACTCAGCATATCGACAAGGCCTGATAAACTTAGCTTCAAATAACTTCGTTATTTCGGCCTTAATTGGTTCGTACATCTCAGCCTTGAACTTCCTTGCATACTGCTTGTGCGGTCGATATCCTGGTTTGATGGGCAGCCGATGCTCAACAATATCACGGCTTAAACCTGGCATTTCATAATATTCCCAAGCAAAACAATCAGAATACTCTTTCAAAATCTTTATTGATTCTTGTTTATACTCGGGATCCAACTTAGCACTGATATACGTCGGCCTTGATCTATCACCAGATCCTATGTCTATCTCTTCTAACTCATCGGCCGACGTAAACCCAAATCCTAACTTACCGAATTCACTTCGGTCCTCATAATCTTCTATACAATCGGCCATTTAAAACAAAGTCTCAGAGCCGACTGCTTGGATCGGCTGTAGTCCTTGATCGGACACCTTGAGGAAGTCACCATCCCATGTTTTCCCTGACAGGCATTCAATCCCTTCAAACTCCCAAATCGTTGACTCGGCTGTTGCAATGCTAACCGAATCATCAGCTGGGACAATCTCCACATTGTTGCCCTGCCACTGGATCAAACACTGGTGCATCGTGGATGGGATGCAGCAATTGGCATGAATCCAATCACGCCCGAGGAGCATGCTGTAGGAACCTTGGCCATCAATCACAAAGAAAGTAGTCGGCAATGTCTTGCTGCCGATGGTCAACTCCACGTGAATTGCCCCCCGAGGCTCTGAAATGTTACCGCCAAAATCCTTGAAGGTCATATTTGTCTTGATCAGATCATCAATCCCCTTGCCCAGCTTGCGGAATGTGGAATAGGGCATGAGATTGACAGCAGCTCCCCCATCGACCAGCATCTTGGTCATCGGCTTCCCATCAACGTATCCTTTGATGTACAGAGGCTTCAGGTGCCGATATCCATTTGCATTTGGCTTCTCAAAGACGGCCTTTTCTGAATCAAGAACTGAGCATGCAGCGGCTTCTTCTAATTCATAATCAACCTTATCATCATCCTGATCATCAGGAGCAGCAAAATCAAAAGGCAACATCAAAACCATGTTTACTGGGGCCGATGTGCTTGCTTCATCGTCATTGGCCATCTTGACACGCCAAGTTTTCTTCTCTTTGGCTAACTCTTGCTCCTGAATCTGCTCATGATAGCGTAACCGCTGAACGCGTCTCTTTTTGGATCTAGAAATCCATGATGGGCACCACTGTCCAGGCCTCATTTGAGGTTCTCTAATCCAATCCTGAATTAGAGTCTTCTCTTCCATTTTTTCAGGGCCACGAGCATCAACCTGGCCTTCATCTCCTTGATGGTGATCATCAATCCTGACGCCGATCCGTTCATGAACTGATCGTCGACTTCTCTTAGAAACTCTGTATTCTTCATACTGGAAGCTGCATTCAGGACAATCTGCTTTGGACGGCAATCTGAGCTTCTCATTCCAGCAGAATACGAAGAAAGGACATCTCCAGTGACCATCGTCTCGATCGTACTGCTCGTAAGTTTGATGCCTGTCCATATGCCAATCGGACCTATAGCTGTGTTGACGTCGATCATCGGACCTGTCATCAAATCGGCGTTGACCTTCGGACCTGTCATCAAACCGTCTTGCCTGACACTCGCGCCTCTGACGTCGTCATTCCTCACGCTCTTCCCAGGCTCGGGCTGCCTCCTGCTGCCTTTTGTACTTGTTAATCAGCATCTGGGAAGTCACGCGTGGCCGATATCCACCAGGAGCATTAGATTCACACCCAAATGCCTGATGATTCCTTCGCAACTCTTCAACAGTGACCTGAACTGCAGGATCAACGGCACCAGAACTCTTGGCGTGGTCCGATGTGAGCACCTTGAACTTCCCCTTTTCACCAGCATCAACCATATTAATAGAAAAGAAGAAATCAACAAGGTTATTAGGAAAGGAATGACCATCGATCTTCATGGCTTTCTTGTTATCTTCGAACTTAATCTTGCCAGACTCGATAGCCAATTGGATCTCCCTCCTGAACACCTTGCATTCATTTGTCTCATGAGAAGTTGAGTTATGCCATTTGCAATACTTGCGCTTCTTCAACTCCTCGGCCGATGGAATAGAATGATTTGGAGACAATTGGATGAGTTTCTCACTGAGCAACATGTCAAAAATCTTGTCGGCCTTTGTTATGTCAAACCCAAATTTTTCAGGGCTTTGCTTAATCCAAGGGCACGATACCAGCTTTTTGGACTTAGTCCATTCAGCTATGTTGATATCGGCCTCATCTTCAGAATCAGACAGATAGGACACTGGCTTGGAAAACTTTGTACGTCTCGTCTCCTGGTATCGGACCTCATGGGCTGACACCTTTTGCACCAGCTGTCCCAATGTCTCAAACTCTTGAGCAGAAAACCTCTCTTTAATCGGCGCGAGCAAACCCTGGAATGCTAGCTCAGCCAATTGCATGTCAGATAGCTTCAAACTGTAGCATCGATTCCTGACATCACGAAACTGTTGAATGTACTCTTTGATGGACTCATCATTCCTCTGCCTGATAGCAATCAAATCAGAAATCTTCATCTCATTGAGACCAGAAAAGAAGTACTTATGGAACTGCTTCTCCATATCAGACCAGCCTGTGACTGATCCTGCTGGCAACGACGTGAACCAAGTAAACACCGGCCCTGATAGCGACAAAGGGAAGAACCTGAGCCTGAGTCTCTCTTCAGAAGCAGCCTCACCACACTGAGCCAAGAATCGGCTCACATGCTCAATGGTGGTCATATCATCTTGCCCAGAAAATTTGGAGAAATCTGGCACTCTGTAAAGCGGAGGAAGTGGCACTGCATCAAAGTAGGACGGGTACGGGTGCCGATACAACCTCGCTTCATCTTTAGGCTTCAAACCGAACTAATTCTGGATCACCTCGACTATTTTCTGTGACCAATCGGACTGTTGATCTCCGAGTAGTCACCAACCATACGCTAATGTGGAGGAATCTCTGTACGTAGCTTTGCAGCTGTAGGTTGCTTTTCGTCTTCGTTCAGAGTCCTAGTATCTTTCTCACCATGCGGGCCGACAATAGATGTATCGGTCATCAACAAAAAACCATTGGCCAGCTGAATAGGTGGTGGAGTTATCGAATTCTGCGGAACAACGGTCACAATAGAGTTTTCAGTATCTTTGCCTTTTCCTGACCCTAATGTCCCTGCAGAATCTGGCATAAAGACTGGGCCCTTTAAGCAAACAGTCTCATCCACCGCCTTCTTGATGAGATTGTCCAAAGAATTCACCAAAGTGCCTGACTGGTTGATCAATGCATGGTGGATAGCTTGATGAATCATCTCTGTCATGTTAACATGGTACTCTCGGGCGTCGGTTGTCTTCTTGATCAATTCTGGGTCTGGAAGAGCACCTTTGAGCACAGGGCCTGAACGATTACGCCCGAATTGATCAAGGTAGAGCTTCTCAAATGCTTCAATTTAGGCCTGAACTGCATCTAACTGGGCTTTAGACAGATCGGCCTTCGTAACTGGCATAGTTGCATCAGGAATCTTATTTTTGTCAGCTTTGGCTTTCTCAGCTGCCAACTTTTCAGCCACCAGTTTGTCAGCAGCGAGTTTAGCAGCAGCTTCCTTTTCAGCATCAGACGACATCTTGGAAATTGTCTTACGTGTCCCACCAGGCGTGCCAAAAATGTGTTGACACAGAAAATCGGCGGTCGTATCCTCAGCGAGCAACACAACAAGGCCAGGGAGATCTGCTTCACTCCGGTGCTGGTCCTGCAATTTGTCCAGGTTCGTGGTGTGCTAGTCAATTTAACCTGTAATTGACAAGAGAATAAACAGTTAAATTACTCTTTGATTGTGCCGGCTCTATTCCAAACAGCAGATGCGTGTCGGATTTTAGCCATGACCCAATCAGACATGTATCGGCCGATACTAGTCGGACCTCAAAATCGGACCTTCATCAATGACATCAATTAGACCGAATCAATCGGACCTCAATCAAACCATCAAATCGGACCAACCAGGATCGGACCTTGATTAGTGTAACAGATCTAATATAAAATAGAAATAATCTTACAACTAATCTAGATGCAAAAGTAACGGATCAGCTATGTCTTTGAACAAGATATTAAATAGTCAAAGTAGAGCCGATACGTTGTCCACCTTGCCTAGTTGTCAGTATGATTCATCTCATCGGACCATCTAGCTAGCCAATCAAACCAGAACTGTTTCGACACGGTTTCACAGATGGATGCAGCGCACATACTCCAGCTATGATCGGACCAAATAGCTAAACGATCAAACTCGACTCATCAACGGAACAACTAAACAAGATGCTCGCAAAGGTAATTAATCAGATTAAAGTAAATAAGCAATAAAGCAGTAACAAGATCGTTCCAATATTCAAAGCTATCTTTGAATAATCAAGAGAAATCTAGCTCCGACGCAGGGAATCTAGATCAAACCCGACACTCAGGACAACCAGATTAAACAGTAGAGATGAATCGGACCTAGAACGATATTGTAAGATAAGTATTGCTCAAATCGGACTATACCAATGCTCATAGCTGTTGAAGAATCAGATTAATTCACATGGCACAGATCTAAATCAATCTAGCAACTTCAAACAACCGCATAAGCTGCCTTCTAATAAACAAGATAAATCTAGCTCCGACGCACGGAATCTAGATCAAGCCTGAAAACTAAAAGAACAACTCGATAAACGATTAACTGCTGAATAATCAAGAGAAGCCTAGCTCTGACGCAGGGAATCTAAACCAATCTTGACGATCCAGAGATAAATCGGTTGAACAGCATAAACGAGAAAGGGCGATGCGCCTCAATTCAAAGCTTATACTAATTCGATAAGTTGACAATCTTATTGGTAAGCCGGAGATCGAGAACTGATGCAGCCCGTCCACCAATGAGTTTGCCGGTATCTACTGTTCCTAGGGTTTGGCATGAAGCCGGGTTGTATTGATTGTGAGAATAGTTCTTTACAATGGACGAGGGTTTATATTTATACCCTGGTCATGAAGAGTCCTGATCGGACCTGACTAACTTGTAGATAAAGTAATCTAAATCTAATATAGAATGGGACTCTCAACATGCCTCCAAAAAGAAAATAGCCCCCGTATCTGATATGCTCCCTTTTTAGCCGACACGCCCTTGATCGGACTTCTCTTCCCGCATCGGCTTCCTTCCTCGTCACATTCAGCTTTGACCAGTCAACAGGCCCACTGGTCAGTTTCAGCGCCGCCACATCACCATTTGACTCAGCATTCTTGGTGCGAAAATCCGGTGTCAACAGTTATATTTCTAATTACATACTATTGATTATATATATATATATATATATGTAAACCTGCGTGCAGCTAAAAGGCTACAAGACTCAAGCTTGGGGTACAGACTCGTACGGGACACCTTTCGACGTCAAAGCGGCACCATCGCGTCTGGTGGATAGCATCACTGTTCACGCTGGCGACATTGTAGACGCGATTGTGTTTTCTTACATTGACAAATCTGGGGAGAAGCGCAAAGAGAAGATGGGTGGTGACGGTGGTGGTAGCTGTTAAAGTAATCTGAGAATCACTTAGCACATGAACACGAACAGGATCACTAGTCTAACAAAGATTACATCTAGCACTTATTCTAATACGGAAATTGCTTAGGGTTTGGCTCATACCAGCAGCTGTGGTGTCCATCTCGTTGGTGGGAGCCGGATCAGTAGCAGTAGCAGAGTCGATGGAGAGAGCGACGTCGGGCTTGTAGCGTAGTCGTTCCTTGAGCGTTCTCTGAGGGTACCGATGGCCTTCGGGACGCCAGCGGCACTGCCCAGGACACGGAGCTCGAGCTTCCAGGCCCTCCAGCGCACTAACAGATCGGGTTTGGGTGGATTAGGGTTTGGCGAGCCTTGAGCTCGTGATTCACCTCTCAGGGGTCCCTGTGGAACCCCTTCCCTTAGATATATAGCGCTGTAGGCCCAGGGCCGAGTCCTTGATGGATAAGGGCTGCCTCCCGATCACGGCAGCAAGTAGTTAGGCTTAATTCCGAGATTAGGGGGATAGGAACAACTCCCCCTTATCTCTGGATATTGGTTGACCGAGGTCAAACCAAAATATCTAACATTCTCCCCCTTGACCGAAGGTCAACACTTAAACTAAAACTAACTTAAACTAAACTAAATACTAACTTAATCTAAATCCTTCCTTAGTAAAACAGCAAGTACCAGACCAATGTGTCATCAGCAGCACCTCGGCATACCGGGACAACATTACCCATAGCCTTTACTGAAAAACTTCATCAGGACTCTTATTCTTAGTTTAGGGGAAATTCTAATGGCCCTTAACCAGGACTTTGTCAAAGGTATCCACTAATCCCATGTGAAGGACATGTCTCTCGTAAAGGGATGGTGGTAAGCCTTTGGTGAGCGGATCCGCAATATTAAACTTAGTACTGATATGCTTAATAATATACGTACCGTCCCGGTTTCTTTCTTTCACAACACGATACTTAAGATCAATGTGCTTAGAAGCACCAGATAATTTATCGTTTGCGCAAAAGAAAACTGCGGCTTGATTGTCGCAGTGCATTGTGATAGGTCTCGAGATACTATCAACAATTCTTAATCCCGGAATAAAATTCTTGAGCCATGCACCTTGGCCCGAAGCTTCATAACATGCCACAAATTCTGCTTGCATTGTAGATGCAGCAGTTACTCCTTGCTTACAACTTTTCCAAGAGATTGCTCCCCCTGCCAGCATGTAGACAAACCCAGAAGTGGATTTTCTATCGTCTTCATCACCGGCAAAGTCGGCATCTGTATAGCACTCAACTTCAAGATTATCTGTTCTCTTGTATGTGAGCATGTAATCCTTAGTGCCTTGGCAAATTACCCACCACTGCCATTACGTAAAATTTAGCCGAAAATACCCCATTAACTATTTAAAAATTACCACTACTGCCATTACATAAAAAATAGCCTAAAATGTCCATATATATTTTTAAAAATCATCCACCAATGTCATTAGAAAAGTTACGTTAACTATTAAGACATAGAAATTCTCACGTTAATCGGAGAAAAGAATTACAACTACCATTACATAAAAATTAGCCTAAAATACCCATAGAACTATTTAAAAATTATCCACAATTGTCATTACATAAAAATTAGCCTAAAACAACCATATATCTTTATCTTTTTGAAAATTGTCCAACAATGTCATTACATTTAGCCTAAAATACCTCAATACTATTTAAAATAAAAAATAAAATATTTGCTTCCGTAAAGAAAGAATTAACCAAAATACTCATGCTTTATCAAAAAAGTATATACTTTTTTCTTTACTATGAAATTGTCATTGTCACTATACGAATGTAAATATGAAATTCTTTTTAGCTGATAAAACTGTCAATTTAGACCATTAACTAAAAATTACTCCAATCAAAGTTATTTAGTCAAAATAAAAATAAACAAAGATGTACATATGGAGTATACCTATAAGAGATTGAGCAACAAAGATAATAGTAGTCTTAACAAAGAAAAATATTATGACAATGCCTAAATTATTTTGTAACAATCTGACACCGGCAAGAAAAAATAAGTTTAGGAAAAAAAGATGCACAAATAGATATGTATAGATATTCAAATTCTATATACTAGCCGCGCAAATGCGCGGGTCATCTCTCTAGTTTTAATTAATATGTCAAGATGACAGGACCCAGTGGATGCACCCAATTATATTGCCCGAGTTATTCATTCAGTTAAACTATGAGCAATGTTCTGCATACTGACCGACTAAAATTGTAGCTACTTTTGTGCTTAGCGCATCTATGACTAAAATTGAAACAGTTTAAATTCTGCTATATATGGTCAAAACAAGTTGAGAGTAGCAGCTAAAAAGTTTGTTTTTTTTACAGTTTTTTCTGCCTGTGCTTCTCTTCTCAACACCCGCCTTTATACTAAAATGCACAAGCTGGGTCCAATCCACTTGTCAAATAAGTGATTTTTCCATGGTTGTGCAGCTGAGAAGCGCTTTTCTCAGCCAATGTACCAAACAGGGCCTTGGCGTACTGAAATCGAACTTCGAAGAATTAGGTTGACTCCCTGCATGCTGTACCCCTTGTAGACGTGGACACCCTGCTATTTGACGCTCGAATTCGACGGAACAGGGTGTGTTGTGTTGGACTGCTGGGCCTTCCTAATTTCTACAGTTAAGTCAATTTGTCATCCCACTAATATAAATTGGCTCTCCTTCATTCGGTGACCCATACATACCATTTCTTCTTCCATCTCCAGACGTGCACTTCTTTTGTTCTTCGTCCTCCTCTCGACGAACAAAACGCCAGAGGTGGGATGGATCTAGGTGTTGAGCTCTAAAATAGAGGTGGTTGCTGGGTCCGCCACTGGGACATGCATATATAGATCGTATGATGGAGGATCGGAGCTGGAGATCCCAGCGCGTCTTACACTCTTACTTACTTTTCCTACTACAGCAAAATAAAAGGATCTGACCGGCAACCTGACGAGCTCAAGGTGCAGAGGATCACTTGTTCTGCGCGATGGCGATGGATGATATATAGCAAAGCAATCAGCGATAATTTCAGCATGTGTCATTGAAGGGTTAGATTGGTGTGACAGGATACAACCCCTCGGCCTTGCTTGGAGTTGTGTCAAACATCCATATGGTACTTACCAGCAAGAAACATGACTAGTGTTGGTACTTGGTTCTAATACCGCCGCAGAGAATTGATTAATGTCTTTTCTAATACTTGACTAGTGTCCTGGTTACGCTGCAGAAATGGATGCTTCTGATGTTGCCTTTGTCTTAAAAAAACTAAGATCTTAAATAGATGGGCCCTTCATCATATTTGCGCATTTGAGTAGATGGGCTGCAGCCCATGGGCTGATCTGCGCGTTTCTGCAGAATTGTGCAGGCAGGCTTTTGTTGAGGAATGTATTTTTTTGGAGCTTTGTTGAAAAATGGCTGAGTAAATCATATGCATACTACCTATAATAATAAATTATGAAAGCTGGGGTATTTCTCGTGCTGCGCACATGGCCACATCGCCTGTATTTTCCTAATAGCCACCTGCATCTATAGCTTCGAGAGCCTTCCACGAGCAATATGCATATAACCTCATCCCGCAAGAGTGAAGAGAGACATGTGTTACAGAAGGGGGGCAACATGTAGCTAATGATCGATTAGATAAGAATTAAGCTTGTGTCAAGCAGTACTCATGTTACTTGCTAGCATGCAGTACTGATGGTGGTTTCTGTATTCACTTGAGTAGTGTCGGTTCTACAATACTGTCAGCGCGCGCAAATGCTTTGGAACTGCCCGTGATTAACTGTTCTGGTTACACTGCACAAAAATATGGATGCTTCCAATGTTGTTGTTTTTTAATTAGGATATTTTTTTCAAGAAACAGTAAGGATCTTAATTAGATGTGCCCTTCATCATATTTCCGCATTTGAGTAGATGGGCCACAGCCATGGGATTATGTGCTCATGTGATAGAATTGTGCAGACAGCACCTCCGGCCTCGACATGCCCACTGCTTCCCTCTCCGGGGTCAACCAGGCAGGCCGCAGGCCATTGCTGCTCCCCCTGCGGTCCTGTGTGGGCGGAGCCAGCATGATGCATGTGTATCCTAGGAATACCCAACTATTTTGTCAAAAGTTCAAGTATATGTCAAACATATACCATATATATGATATATTGGACAAAAATCTCCTGTATTTCGACTCGTAACTCAGCCCAACGTGCATGCAAATCACTGTCCTCATTGGCCCTCTCTACGTTCTCTCACTCCAAGGCTGGCCTGCTGAGTGCTGGCCACAGCTGACAGCCCATGAGGCCACATGCCCCACACTTACATGCTGCATGCTCATCCATGCAGCTGAACTGCGGCATGTCAGGCAGCGGGGCAACACCCCACGAAATTGCCCAAGCAGCCCTTGCAGTTGCGGCCTTTGCCACGTAGCAGGCCAGCAGCAGGGCGTGTACCGACACCAGCTAGCCTCTTGTAGAATCAAGCATCAAGCTAGCAGTGTTTGTTTGTTGGAAATACATTTGTGAAAGAGGATTTTTGAAATCACCACATGAGAAATTAAAAGCAATTGTAATTTCTCTTTATTTCAGAAAACATCTTTAGTCTGAACGTTTTGAAGCATTGTGAACTTTTAGCATTTTTGTGCTGGCCATTTTTTTAAATATGGGAATAACCAACTTCAAAATCATGGCTCCGCCACTGGTGCCCTCGCACTTCGCAGAGCGTGCCGACCAGCGCCTTAGCTGGTGTAGCGGGCATTGACATAGATGACGCCTAAGCCAAGCTGCTGATTGTACCAATGTTGATGAGCACATGTACGTGGCAACAACATCTTCAAAATTGTCCTACTCACTTTCGATGATGGCACTTGCATGCCATCTTAGGTAGTGTGATTTGGTGAAATTTTCTTCAAGCTCTCTTTTTTCCCTAAAATGTGATATGCAGATGCACGCAGCTAGCGTATTCATGCTGTCATGCATGTGTGGGCACGCGTGATGGAGAGAAGCATGGTGGGTGGGTACAGCACCAGCACGACGCCCACCAGCAGCGAGCAGGCCTCACTGGGAAGCTTCGCGTGTGTTGCACATCCTTACCATGCTGTATCCTTGTGGACTTGCATACATGGCAGCTTGTGAATCACTGCACCACAACTTGGCCAAGTTGATAGATGCCCTTGCTCTATATTGTATGTATTTGATGGAAGATCTTCAATTGGCATGATGCTTCTGATGTTCCTGATGAAAAATGTAAATTTTTTGTTGAGGACCCCAGGAAGAAAGTATAAGATTACTGATAACAGCACTGGTAACTCTTCTATTAGACGTGATATTTTTCGTATTGGTTTGGTAAAAATGATTAGATTATAAATAAACATAGAAGAAAATCAGATCCCTTATACAGTGTCTTCAAAAATGTAAAGAATTGGTACCTTCACTACTGGAAAGAGTGTCATCTGAGTGCATTCTAACAGGCGCCATTGTGACAGACCTCCTGTAGAAAAGTAGCACCGTACGTTTAGTACCGGTTCAGTTTTCCACCGGTACATTTAGTACTAATATCCTAACCACTCTGGTTACATAAAACCCATGACTGCTGGCTTGGAACCCCTCACCGGTGCTAGTTTTAATGGTCGGCGGTGAAAGTTCGACAATGAAAATATCGGCCTCACCGTCGGTTGCTGAACCGTTAGTATTGTAGGTTGGCGAAAACAAAATTGAAATAAAGTAACTGCACGCAGACGCTCGCAGCACCGCTGCCTGCTGCCTCTCCGCGAGGCCGCTACAGTGCTCCTGCAGGCTGTTGAGTTATGTTCCAAATTCACAGATAAAAGGCTAACTTCTGACGGAGCGTAGCGGAGGCCCGTCGCCGGAGGCTTGGGCCGGAGCGTAGCGGTACATCTCATATACCCTGTGTTAGGGTTTCCACCAGAGGGTTCGATCCATATTCTTGTAAGCCGCCGTCGTTGGCGTTGTAACCTGACTCTCGACATAGTGAAGTTCTTGCTGGCTGGCGCCCGTGGTTTTTCCCTTCCGCATTGGTTGGGTTTTCCACGTTAAATCTCGTGTCCCCTTTTGCGGTTTGATTTACTTGTTCCATCGATTTCTTCGCCATCGTTTATAACACAGGCTGCTCGCCCACTGCCGAGGGGCCACCATGATCTTTCTTACAAACCGACTGTGAAGATTTATCACCATCGGTTCCAAAATAACCTACAGTGATAGGGCATTTGGAAAAAAGTAGTTCTATAGTAGGGTCCACCGATTAGGCGGCCCCAAGGTGTAGCGCTAAAGTTGGTGCGCCGTATATACTAAGGCCGCCATCATGGCCATAGCCGCTAAAGTTGGTGTGCCATATGTACCAAAGTTGGGAGCTTGGTTGCTTGCTTGGAGTGGGAACCGGGATCCGCCAAATTGAAAGCCCCATTCCCGCATCATAGCACCAGGTAGCGTTGCTTGCGTCAATTGGAGGGGCTCGGGCGTGCCGAACCCTAGCAGCCAGATGCTCTCTTGCCGCCGGCGGACGCATGGCCAACGGTTCGAACCCACGTAGGGTGACATCGAGAGGGAGGAGCGGCCGGTTGGGGTGTACATTCCACATCAAGCTTGAGAACTGGATGGCCATTCATTGATGACAAGATCAAGAAGATGCTCGGCCCAGAGTGCTATCCATCATTGGGGGTTCGTTGCTGTGGGGAAGAGCAGCATCGCCATGCATGGTGCTCCATCGGAAAATTGGACCTCAGTTCGAGCGTCGGGCAACAGGACTAGCTCAAACACGTTCCTTCCATTGAAAGGATCAAAATGGAGTGATGGTAGAGATTTCCGGATGCTGACACACGCTCAAAACTAAAGTCGCCCTGACACATTTACATCCGCTCTTAATGTCGTCTTTATTAGAGATGTGATCGATCGAGATTGTTTTTGGGAGTGCCAAGGCTGCTCCATACAACCGTGCAACCGTCTGGTGCAGGATCAGCATGAGAAATTCTCCTACACCGCTACAAGGATTAAATGGAGCAGCCTTGGCACTATTGGCCTAGATTATTTTTTCCCTCTTCTGCAAGTGATTTTTGGGAGTCCAATACGTTGTAGGTTGTCATTTATCAACATTCGTTTCTCTCCTGGATATATATATATAATATATATATATATATATATATATATATATATATATATATATATATATATATATAGTGTTTTGCTATAATGCACCTGGGTGCATTTCCTATAGAAAATGCACCCAGGTCCGACTGCGCGCCTGGGCCGACCCAACAATCCCGAACCGACCGGCCCGACTCGACTTCCCGCAACCGACCCCGTCCTCCCCGCGACATTTTCTTTATTCATTTCGGAACCGCCGCGCGCAGGTCCGTGGGCCCACACAAAATCGCGTTTTCCATTTTTCGTTTTGTGGTTACTGTTCTCTCGTCCTCTTCTCTCTTCTTCCGCCGTTCGGCTCTCTCCTTCCCCCCGAGCGTTCGGTGCGATCGAGTGATTCTCGCCGGTTTTCTTCTCCCATTTCAGCGGATTGTCCCTGATATTGGAGCATTGGGGTTCCCTTGTTTTGTTCTGCAAGTTCAATTGGTTCGTAAAGTGAACTAGCGCATTGGGGTTTTCTTTGGCGGAGCATTTGGTGATTCAAGCGGCGCCGCGCTCTTTCCAAGGTCTCGTTGTGCTACAAATCCGGTTGTTTATCTTTACCTCGAGGTATGTATCGATTCCCCTCTTCTCGAGCTCGAGCCGTGGCAATCGTACATTATTTTTCCCCCGAATCGAGACCTAGGGTTTCGTATGGTTGCTGTTCTTGTTTTTCATTGCGGTGTTGTAGTCTTTTCTGGTTAAATTTAGTCGATTTAGTAGATCCCAAGTTGATTGTTTAGTTCAATGCTCTGGTAGCCGTTGTTGAACATTTGTTGAATTGGTTGGTGGTGGTCCGTGCTTTTTTGAGCCGTGGTAGCTGTTGTGCAACAAATGTTCAATTTGTTGGTGTTGCAATTGTGTTTACTGTTAGTTTGCAAATGTGTTTGCTTTTGGTTGCAATTGTATTTTTTAGCCCTGGTAGCTGTTGTGCAACAAATGTTGAATTGGTATGTGTTGCAATTGTGTTTACTGTTAGTTTGCAAATGTGTTTCCTTTTGGTTGCAATTGTATTTTTTTAGCCCTGTTTAGCTGTTGTGCAACAAATGTTGAATTGGCTGGTGTTGCAATTGTGTTTGCTGTTAGTTTGCAAATATATTTGCTTTTGGTTGCAATTGTATTTTTTTAGCCCTGTTTAGCTGTTGTGCAACAAATGTTCAATTGGCTAGTGTTGCAATTGTGTTTGCTGTTAGTTTGCAAATATGTTTGTTTGCTTTTGGTTGCAATTGTATTTTTTTAGGCCTGTTTAGCTGTTGTGCAACAAATGTTCAATTGGTTGGTGTTGCAATTGTGTTTGCTGTTTGCATTTGTTCATTCTAAGGTTAATTTTTTATTTTATTTCCAGTTACATAATGGATAGCGATCAAGCTGAGCGCACTGGTGAAGATGGTTCCTTTAGGAGGAACGCTAGGCGTAATGCTGGTTCGAAAAGGCATGGTACAGATCTTGCTGGACCTAGCAAGAGGGGTCGGTCTAAACGCAGTCCATCTTGCACCCGAGCTGTTGTTCAGGTAAATTTGGTTTTGTTCATTTGTTAGTGCAAACAAATTCTTTAGTTAATATCTGGTTTGTTTCAATTATCGTTATTTGCTATTGTAGACTCCTCCATGTGCTGTTGTGCCCACTTCTGTTGATCATAAGAAGAGTGAAAATTATTCTATCCGTTGCTCTCCTAGTTTATTTAGAAAATTCCTTCCTGCTGTTAATGCTGATATGAGGGCAAGGATTCAGTCCATGGGTTTCGGTGGACTCCTGGATTTGAAAGCAGAAAAAATTGACAGGGAGTTGGTTATCTGGCTGATGGATAGATTCAATCCAGATACAATGACTCTTGATATTGAAGGTGGAAAACAGATCCGTGTCACTGAGCATGCTGTTTGGTGCATGTTCCGTCTTCCGAATCGTGGTGGTAACCCTCCTTATTTCAATGACAAAGATGGACAACTTGCACGGCATCGGGCCGCAAATGAAATATTAGGTGATGCTGGTGCTAAGATGTCTGCTAGAAACTTGGGCCAAAAGATTTTATCTGGGACACTTGATCTGGATAATTGCATCAGGTGTTTCTTTATGGTTGCCTTTTGCACCCTTCTTTTCTCCAACTCAGATTCCTACATCAGAAATCTTGATGCGGTGTACACACAGTCACTTGATAGTATTTCCGGCATTAATTGGTGCAAGGCTGTTGTTGATTGGCTTTGCTTAGCTGCAAGGAGTTATCATGATGCTAGGAGGAGAAAGGAGAAGCCTCCTATATCTGGCTGTACTATTTTTCTTAGTGTGAGTTTTAGCTGAAGTTTTGTAAATTTATTTCTTTTTTGAGTTATTTGCACTGTGTCTAATGTTTTTCTTCCTTGAAAATATTGTAGTTGTTGTACGTGGACTTCCTGCAGCATGACTACGATACTTCTCCTTCGATGCTGCCTCGATGTGCCTACCTTGAGCAGAAGACTGTTGATATGATCATTGCAGCTGATCGCAGACGAGATGTAGCTGGAAGATTTGGTCATTTGACGGTAATTGATGCTAGATCTTTTCTTTTGTTTAATGTTCTTTATATATTAGTTTTCCAATTTTGTAATGCGACTTGGATGTTTAGTAGTTTGCTTATAATTTTTTTGTTTTGTTTTTGTAGTTGAAGCCTATCGAGAAAACATGCTATATTGAGGTTCAAACTGATAATGTGCAAGCCTGTGGCTCTAATGTGCAGCTTGATACTTATGTGCCTAGAATTCAGCATGCTTCAACAAATTATTCTAATCCTGGTATGGATTCATCCATTGCGCAGCTACTACTTGATGTTGCCAGTAAGGGAAAATGCTTAGAAGCTCAGGTGGTAGTGAACAAGTTTGGTGAAGATACTGCGCAGGCGCAGGAGTATCTTACAATGGGTCAAAATTTAATGGCCAGAGCTCAGCAGGAATACATTAGCAGTTTGAGGAATCTGTTAACACAGGCTGATGAAGAGATGCAGAAGTCCAGTAACAACCAAGTTCCTGCAGAGGACGCTCCTGCGGGCTTTGTTCCTACAGAGGATGCAGTGCGTGTTGAGGCAGAGCACCCTGTTCATGGAGAGGAAAATGCAGAGGATGCAGTGCATGTTGGCACTGGTGGTGTTGATAGAGAGCAGCCTCTTCATGTAGAGGAAACTGCAGAGGATTCAGTGCATGATGGCACTGGTGATGCTGAGAGAGATCAGCCTGTTCATGTAGAGGGAACTGCTAATGTTGAGAAAGACCAGTCTGCTCATGAAGAGGAGACTGAACAGGCTGAAAAAGAGGAGTCTGTTCGTAATGAGGAAGGTGCACAAGTTTTGAAAGAGCAGGCTGATGAAGAGGAGAGGGAACAAGAGGGATTTGTTCATCATGGGGAAATTGGTTATATTGAGTATCCGCAGGGTGATGAACAAAATTTTGTTGCGCCTAGTCCTTTGGATGTGATAACGCCTGGTCAGGATGATACCTTTTTTAAGGACATGGCTTGTCATGGGATGGGTTCTGATGGAGTTTGTAAGATTGCTCTAACAGATGATCAAAAAGAGTTCATTAAAGGAATGATTGCAACTCCTAGTCCTTCTCATTCAGCTTGTTCAGATGGTGATGATAAAGTTGATTCTCCTGCTGTGTCAGGAAAGAAAGATGGCGATGATGAAGGTGAGAAGGCAGTTATTTCAAGTAAGTGTTGCAATGTCATTTTTTTTATTTGTCTTTATCTGTCTTTATTTTATATCTGTTGCTGATGTTTTATATCTTTTTCAGCGCCTCCCCATCTGAGGTCTGCTTCTGGGAATTTAGATTCCGTATGCGACATGATTTTCCAGAGCAGTGCAACTGTTGGTGTGCAGCAAGGCTATGATGCTTTTTCCATGCCTTGTTGTCCTTTGAACAGAGGTACTTGATCCTATTGAGTCAGCTTCAGCTTCAGCTTCAGCTTCTGTTTCAGGTTCAGCTTATGCTTCAGCTACATATTCAGCCATTAATGATGATGAAAATGATCGGTTGAAGGCTCAAGCTGTAATGCAAAGAGCTGAGAGCTACAGGCTTAGGGTAAAAGGTAAAAGGGCTGTTGCTGAACCTGCTGCAGGAAAGAAGGCAGCAAAGAAAGTTACACAGGCTCAGGCGAAGAAAATAAGGGATAGTCACATAAAAAGTCTGAAGGCAGTTGAAGAGGAGGCTGATACAATTATTGCCTATCTGAAATCTAAGATCCCACAGGACGGCATCTCCTTTGAAGCTGATTCCGATATAGCTTTGAACAGCTTGACTCCTCCAGTTCGCTTATCTCAAGAGGAATTTTCTAAAAATTGTGAGGAGTTTTCTGATTTTACAGATAGTATATTCAGAAAGCTGATGAGCTCATTGGTTAGCACGTCCAGTCAGTACATATCGCCTTTTGATATAAAGAACAGTCGTCCGAGTGTTCCACGTGTCAAGGCGTTAGCTCTGAGAGATAGAATTGCAAATGACAGCAGTCTCCATGAGTAAGCTTAGTCATTTTGTTGTTGCTTTTTTTTCATTCAGAGTTCTGTTTACATTGTATATCTAATTATTTTTATTTATTTAACAGGAAGACACTTCTGCAGTTTAGTGTATTCCACTCTCTAAGTGGCTTTGAGTTGTTAGATTCATTTGCTAATGGAAAAGAAGCCGAGAGAGTGGTTCTAGAGCTTAGTATTCTTTGCCTGCGCCATGATGACATTGTTTATAAGCCGGAGTCTCTTGGCTACAGGATATTTATTTCGCCTGGTTTTTGGGTTAGTTACTTCATTGCTACTCATGTATTGTCTACATTATTTTCAATTTTAGTAATTTTTTCCCCTGTTCTTTAGTGGGATCTTGTCCAAATTAAGGACCCTTACACAGAAGATAATGCCGAGACCGAGCAGTTTGCTGTTGCAGTTTCGTTTTTGAAGCGTGATGTTGCGCTTTATGGCGACATAAGCAAGTCGAAACTGGTTCGTAAATTGCATCTTACAGAATTTGTTCCATGATCTGGATACATCACTTACTCTTATCTGTTATTTAGATTTTTATTCCTGTTCTCGATCGTGAGCATTACTTCGTGTACTGTGTTAATCTCATACACAAGAGGATCGATATCATGGACTCCAATGACTATGTGGTCAAAGACACTGATAGAGTTTGGCGCCATCAAGAAATTGTGGACAGGTTGCACATTGTTGATGAATGTTTTTATGTTGCGTCAAATGAAAAGCTGCCTCATTTCAGTCAGTGGGAGACCAATTTTGTTGAAGATCTTCCAAAACAGGGTCGAGAGGGAGACTGTATGTTTTCCTCTTAAAATATCTTGAGCTCTACAATGGACATAGTATATCTGAACACATGAATTCGGTGAGTTTTATCTATATTGCTTGTTTGTTTCACAATTGTTTTCTTATCTGTTTATAACTCTTTTTTTTGTGTTTTTTTGGTTTACAGTTCTTAGGTCCTATCTATCGGTGTGAGCATCTTCATTACATGTTGTTCCATGCCATTAATCAAGCCGATGTACCTGAAGAACTTGATGTATTTAGAATAGGCGGACGTCGATATGATTTCGGCGTTCAGTGATGTTAACATGTTTTGATGGGAAAACATTTGTCTGATCTCTTCTCCTAATTGGAATTTGTCAACTGTTATGGAGTGTATGCTTTTATTATTCTGTGTAGTTTTTCAAATGATGTGTTGAAGATATGGTGTTTTTCAAATTATGTAGCAGCTGCAACTGTAATTTTAAAGCTTATTGCAAGTTCATTTGCAACTTCAATTGAAACTGCATCCATGCTACAAAAAACTGTTTTTTGCAAGTTCATTTGCAACTGCAATTGAAACTGCATGCATGCTGCAATTAGTGCTTTTTGCAAGTTCATTTGTAACTGCAATTGAAACTGCATGCATCCTGCAATTACTGCTTTTTGCAAGTTCATTTGCAACTGCAATTGAAACTGCATCCAGTTTCCAGTATTTGCAAGTCCAGTTTCAAGTTTTTCCTATTGTATTTGCAAGTATTATCGTGGTGTAGTTGCAAGTGTTTTCAAATTGTAGTTGCAATTGTTTTGACAGTGTAGTTCCAAGTGTGTTCATAGTGTATTTACAAGTGTTTTCTCAGTGTACTTGCATTTCTTTTTTTACAGTGTAGTTGCAAGAAACAAAATTTTTTCTCAACTCATTTGCAATAGGATATTTTAAAATTTTGGATTACAAAAACATAGTGGCAACTAAAATTAATATTATCATTCCACAAAAAGTAGTGTTCTTGTCTGTATTTAGTCGACTCTTTTGCAACTATATCAAACATGAAAACACAGGTGATAAGGGCGTCCTGCACCAGTGCATGCCATTCTATGTTCGCTTTCCCATATACAATTACAAATAATTGCCTCTTGAACCAGTGCATGCCAGTCTACGCTACCTTTCTCAAAAACCAATGTTTTGCAGAAGCCACTGGCAGCAGTAGTCTCGTGATGAAGCAGTAGTTGCAAGTGTAGTTGCAACTATTCTTATAGTGTGTTTGCAAGTCTTTTCCAGTGTATTTGCAACTGTTATCGTTGTGTAGTTGCAAGTGTCATCGTAGGGTCTTTGCAAGTGTTTACACAGTTTAGTTGCAATTGTTTCCACAGTGTAGTTGCAAGTGTGTTGACAGTGCTGTTGCAGCTGTTTACACAGTGTAGTTGCAAGTGTTTTAACAGTGTAGTTCCTAGT
>CM014277.1:79471403-79509626 GCA_004135705.1 Alloteropsis semialata
CACCAGATCGCCCTGAAAGAAGAGGACCAGGAGAAGACTTCCTTCATAACTCCGATCGGCGCCTACTGCTACACCAAGATGACGTTTGGCCTCCGCAACGCCGGAGCTACCTACCAGAGGGCCATCAACTTGACCCTGGGCACTCAGATTGGCCGCAACGCCGAGGCCTACGTCGACGACATAGTGATCAAGACAAAGATCGAAGCCGAGTTCATCGCCGACCTCTCCGAGACATTTAACAATCTCCGCAGGCACAACTGGAGGCTAAACCCGACTAAGTGCGTCTTCGGCGTACCCAAAGGGAAACTACTCGGCTTCATCGTCAGCAACAGAGGCATCCAAGCCAACCCAGAGAAGATAGACACCATCCGGAGGATGAAACCGCCGACTGGGAAGAAAGAGATCCAAAAGCTGACTGGTTGCATGGCAGCCTTGAGCAGATTCATCTCCCGGCTTGGGGACAAGGGCCTGCCGTTCTTCAAAATCCTCAAGAAGGCCGACAGGTTCGAGTGGAACCAAGAGGCACAGCAAGCTTTCACCGACCTCAAGGACTACCTCTCCAATCCACCAGTACTCGCCGCTCCGCATAACGACGAAACGCTACTCCTGTATATCGCTGCCACCACCAATGTGGTAAGCACCGTCATCGTCGTGGAAAGGGAGGAAGAAGGAAAGGTGCAACGAGTGCAACGACCAGTCTACTACGTAAGCGAAGTACTCAGCGAGTCCAAGTCTCGCTATCCCCAGGTGCAGAAGCTACTCTACGCACTGCTGATCACATCAAGAAAACTCCGCCATTACTTCCAAGCGCATCGCATCAAGGTGGTCACGCAATTTCCACTCGGGGAGATCCTCCACAACAGAGACGTCACGGGGCGAATCATCAAGTGGTCCGTCGAGCTCGGCTCCTTCAACATCGACTTCGTCCCACGCACCGCCATCAGGTCACAGATCCTCGCCGACTTCATCGCCGAATGGACCGAGAGCCAGGACGCGAAAGAAGACACCAGCGGCGAGCACTGGAAGATGTACTTTGACGGCTCCCTGATGATCGACGGAGGAGGGGCCGGAGTACTCTTCATCTCGCCGAAAGGGGAACAGCTCCGATACGTCCTCCAAATCCGTTTCCCCGTCACCAACAACGCCGCCGAGTACGAAGCGATTCTCCACGGGCTCCGCATCGCCGCTTCACTAGGCATAAAGAGGCTCCTGGTCTATGGCGACTCGGCAGTTGTCATAAACCAGGTGAACAAAGAGTGGGATCGCAACAGCGAGCGGATGAACGCCTATTGCGAGGCAGTGCATAAGCAGGAAGGGAAATTCTACGGAGTTGAGTACCACTACGTCCCACGGGAAAAGAACCTCGCCGCTGACGCACTTGCCAAGTTGGGATCCACCCGCGCACAAGTTCCAGGGGAGTGTTCGTACAGGGCCTCCTCAAACCCTCCGTAAAGGAGCCGAACGACGAGCCGGAGCCTGCCCCGGAACTCTGCGAGGTGCTAGCCATTAACACCGAGGAAGAAGACTGGATGGCCGAGTTCATAGATTTCCTCGCCAACAACAAAGTGCCAAAAGACCCCACGCAGCGGAAGATCCTGGAACGCCGAAGCAAAAATTATGTGGTGGTCGGAGGCGCCTTGTACAGACGAGCCGCCACAAATCAAGTATTCATCAAATGCGTCACGACAGAAGTCGGCCTCCAGATCCTCGATGACATCCACTCGGGAGTTTGTGGAAGCCACGCCGCCGCCGGAACTCTAGTCGGGAAAGCGTACCGAGCTGGATTCTTTTGGCCCACTGCCGTCTCCGACGCCAAAGCACTCGTCCGCCGATGCCAGGGGTGCCAATTCTTCGCCAAGCAGAAACACCTCCCGGCCCAAGCTCTGCGCACTATTCCACCCTCTTGGCCATTCGCCTGTTGGGGGTTGGACATGGTGGGACCATTCAGGGCAGCCCCGGGAGGTTACACGCACATCCTCGTCGCCATAGACAAATTCTCCAAGTGGATAGAGTACAAAGCGATCGTCGGAACTCCAACATCAAAGCAGGCAGCCGCCTTCGTCGAAGAAATCACACACCGGTTCGGAGTCCCTAACAAGATCATCACCGACTTGGGGACACAGTTCACCGGGTCCGCCTTCTGGGACTTTTGCGAGAACAGCTGTATCGGCGTATACTACGCCTCCGTCGCCCATCCCAGATGCAACGGGCAGGTGGAACGAGCCAACGCCATGATACTCCAAGGATTGAAAGCAAGGGTCTTCGACCCATTGAAGAAATTCGCCGGACGGTGGCACCAGGAGCTACCACAAGTCATTTGGGGACTCAGAACTCAGCCGAGTCGAGCAACAGGCCATACTCCATTCTTCCTCGTCTACGGCTCCGAGGCTATCCTCCCCACCGACATTGCTTTCGGATCTCCACGCATCGACAACTACGACGAAGGAGAAGCTGAGGCAGCTCGCGAGGTGGACCTGGTCTCCATCGAAGAACACCGAGTTAACGCGCTCATACAGCACGCGCGCTACCAGCAACAACTCCGACGCTACCACGACAAGAACGTCCAAGAAAGGGACTTCAACATTGGCGACCTCGTCTTACGCCGAGTGCAATCCACCGCAGGGGTTCACAAACTCTCCGCTCCATGGGAAGGCCCGTTCATCGTGACTCAGGTCATATGTCCGGGTACTTTTCGTCTCCAATACGAGGATGGCACCGAGGTCCCACACCCGTGGAACATAGAGCATTTACGCCGATTCTACCCGTGAAAAGCTATGTATCACAATGTTCAATAATATTATATGCTTCTTTCGTATACTTGTTCTCCTCGCAAAACCTCTCGGAATCACTCCGTTCCCGAGTAGCTCTTAACTAAATGCTGTGTAACCGGGCCCGGAACGACGCCTAAGCCTTCTACACGTGCACAGGATCTGCTCTCGACGTTATGAACTTAGGATAAGTGAGGCAAAGGGAAAAGCACATTTCAGACAAAGGCTACTCGGGCAACAATAAAATACGAGACAAAATATCGAACATTTTTGCTTTGCTTGTCTCTGACTACTTGTATATACAAAAGTTTACATTACTCTATACAGGATACAGGACTCTACTCAAATTTGAGAGCCTCGCCGACTTTCTCGGCGATCGGGCGAGTCTCCGTCATCGCCGAGTCCACCTGCTCCACTGTGGCGTCCGCCGCCACACCGTCCGCGACCGGCGCAAGGTCGATCCGCGGGTACAGTGTGCGAACACGCGCCAAGGCGTCGTTCGCGCACACAACCTCTAGACGAAGAAGGTTATTTACCTCGTTGTTGAGATGGATTTTGGCAAGATGGCAAACCTGTTGCTTCAGTTTAGAAACAAACCGGTAGCATTGGCTATTATTAATGTGGAGTCCTAATCATATATTTATAATTTGATGGGTTCTGTATTATAAATAAAATAAGTCAACCACTAACTACATTGTCAGACTCGCATAACTGAGTGTAGAGGAACTACTGAAGTATATAAATATGCGTCAATCAAGTAAGCATGTAAATAGCTGGTGAGAATGATAAAGATGCCAATCCCGCATACCAATCATTGTTGCATTAGTTAGAGAGACTAATGTGAAGTCCTATATTTTTTTTTGGTAATCATGTCAAATTAAATATGTTTCAAAGTCTTTGTCATGGTCAGAGATGAGTTTTTGTTAATGTCTAGTTGTGGGCATCTAGACAAAAAAAGGTTATTTAACCATATTATTGAGATGGATTTTGGCAAGTTGGCAAAACCTGTTGCTTCAATTTAGAAACAAGCCGGTAGCATTTGCTATTATTAATGTGGAGTCCTAATCATATATTTAGAATTTGATGGGTTCTGTATTACAAATAAAAGGAAAAATTCTAAATTACCCCCTCAACTATAGCCAAAGTCTAGATAACCCCTAAATAATTTTTTTTGTTCAAATAATTCCATAAACTATGTCAATTAGTTCAACTTACACCTTTATAGAATTTATCTTTTTCATATCTCCACATACAAATAGAGTTTAAAGTTCAAATTTTGCGGTGTAATAGCGGACATCATAACTTATGTTAGAAAAATATAGTATGAATTTTTCAGTATTATTTTGATAGGCTAGTACATCTAATTATAAATTAATCATAAACTATATAAACATTAAGTAAAAAATTATATGATATTTTTTAACAAAATACACGATGTTGTCTGTAATTCCACAGCATTAGAACTTAAAACTCTATTTGTGCGTGAAGAAACAAAAAAGACAAATCTTACTAAGGGGTAATTGGACCAATCGGTAAAGTTATAGGAGTAAATTGAACCAAAATATAGTTTAGGCGGTTGACTAGACTTTTGACCATAGTTGAGAGGGTAATTTAAACTTTTAAGTCAACCACTAACTACATTGTCACACTCGCATAACTGAGTGTAGAGGAACTACTGAAGTATATAAAGATGCCTCAATCAAGTAATCACGTAATTAGCTGGTGACAATGCTAGAGATGCCAATCAGGCATACCGATCATTGTTGCATTAGTTAGACAGACTAATGTGAAGTCCGATATTTTTTTGGTAATCATGTCAAGTTAAATATGTTGCAAAGTCTTTGTCATGGTCAGAGATGACTTTTTGTTAATGTCTAGTCGTAGGCATCTAGACGAAAAAGGTTATTTAACCTCATTGTTGAGATGGATTTTGGCAAGTTGGCAAAATCTGTTGCTTCAATTTAGAAACAAACCGGTGGCATTTGCTATTATTAATGCGGAGTCCTAATCATATATTTAGAATTTGATTGGCTCTGTATTATAAATAAAATAAATCAACCATTACCTACATTGTCAGACTCGCATTGTCTATTGTTTCTACGAGGGAATCACACATCTAAACACCTTGTATTTTACACACTACATTCATCACTGATTCGCAAGTGACGCAAAGAAAAATTAAACAAGAAATGCACTAATAAATGCTTCAATTGAGGCGCTTGTGATGAGTGCATTTTCATAGCATCGATGTTCATTTTGTAAAAAAAAAGATTAAAGAAAGTAAAATGGTAAAGTTCATTTTATTGGAAAAAACTAAGATAAAACTTGAATTGTTATTGGGCCAAAAAAGATTATATAGTAAAAATAAAACGATTACCATTCTTGTGCTTACAAGTGTGAACCCACGCCCTCGGTTGTGGAGACCTCATGGATGCTGTTAATGTTTATGGACCCAAATGCATAGGCTAATGGATGACATCGTATGGATTTTGCCTAGCTGTGATCTTCCGGTTTGCGCGCGGTTAGTTGATTATCTTTCTGTTCTTCTATACGATGAAAACAGGAAGGTCACAGCTAATAGGTTTGCTAGCTAATAGGTAACTGTGCCAGTTGAGTTTTTGTTTTTTTGCAAGTTAATAGGTTTGCAAATATGTTCGCACGCATTCAACCTATTAACTTGGGCAACGTATCAGGTGCAAACCAACCTCCCCGTGCAAACTATGCAAACCTCAATCTGGACCACATGATCTTGATCCAAGGGGGCGCGTAGAGAGAGGTGGGAGGGGGGATTTGCAAAATCACCACCCACCCTTAATCACAGCAAGATCACTTTTGCAAATCCCCCCTCCCACCTCTCTCTACGCGCCCCCTTGGATCAAGATCATGTGGTCCAGATTGAGGTTTGCATAGTTTGCACGGAGAGGTTGGTTTGCACCTGATACGTACGTTGCCTTGATTAACTTGCAAAAACTAACCGCATGCAAACCTATTAACCGCGTACACACACATTCAACCTATTAGTTGTGTTTTTGCAAGTTTGGAGACAAACTGCTGCCGTGAAGGTCATAAGGCCAGTCTCAGTGCACATTTTTATTGCACTGCTACCTAGACTCGGAACTAGGTAACTGTGCCAGTTGAGTTTCATGGGAATGAAACCCCTCTCACATATAATGAAACCCTCTCTCCTCTCTCCTCATAAAGACCTTGCCACATAAGCAAAATTGCCGATGTGGCATAAAATTTAATGTTGATGAAACTCTCCATGAAACTCCCATTGAGACTGGGCTAAGAGGGCACTTCTCATTAGATGTGGCATAGATAATCTTCTAGATGAGTTATTAAAGATAACCAATTAATAATTTTCTAAGCACAGAAATTGAAGAAAAGTACAACCCATCCTTTCAACATCCGCAATTCACGCAGAAAAAACTTATACAAGGAAGCACTACGTGAGAAACCCACTTTGGTAACTGGCACAGATGGCCATTAGTAACGGGGAATGCACCCGTTACCCTTTTGGGGTTACTAATAAGCGATCAAAGGTAACGGGCAAATCCCCATTACTAATAACACATTTTTGTAACGTGCCAATAAAAACAACCGTTACCAATAGTAGTTACCAGTAACAAAAAATGGCTGCTTTTGTGGGCCCACTGGTCAGACAGTGTAACGGGCCAATATGATGGACCGTTACAAATGCTAGATAGAGGTAATGGGCATTATCGGTTGCTCGTTACAAAAGGGCGACCCAACAGTTTCTTTTTGGGCCCACTGGTCATATGTTGTAACGGGCATATGTGGGTGCCCGTTACAAATATCTGATAGAGGTAACTGGCGTCTGGAAGTGCCCGTTACATGAGGGCATTACCCATCACCTAACAGTCTCTTTCTGGGCCCACATGGTCAGATATTGTAATGGGCTTATGTGCTGGCCTGTTACAAGGGTCTGTTTTAGTAACCGGCACTTGGTAGTGCAAGTTACCTTTATTGATGTAGGTAACGGTCTATTATGGTTGCCCGTTACTAGTAGGCGTTACCCATCACCCATCTGTTCCTAATTTGTAATCGGCGTTGTTTAATGCCCGTTACCTCTACTTGTGCCACCCCCACAAGCTCTAGCCAGTTTTCTGGCTGCATCCTGGAACCAGCCAGGATTTGGCAGCCACCAGTCAATCACATCACAAACACAGATTATACATATCACATATACGCACATCACATATATACACTATTACACATCAAGTTTGTGAATCAAATTTCCAAGTGAATCAAGTTTCCAAGTATCTCATCATACACATCGAAGCTGAATCAAGTTTCCAAGTTTCTCATCATACACATGCAACAAGTATCAAGTTTATGAACTCACACGGGCATCTGCAGGACCATTATGGAAGCGGCCCTTTGGGTCGTCGATCTCCTTAAGAATGAACTCACACAGCATCCCCTGGAGCATCCTTAGTGCTCCTTGATCTATCGTTGCGGTGGGAACTTTGTAATCCTGCATAACACAATTATTATGAGAATACAAGTAAAAATCAGTTTCTAAAATCAAATGGAGACTATGAGCAGAGACAAGAGGCTGAGCAGGTATACATACAGAAACCTTTTTCATGATGCTTAAGTTAGAGAGTAGGTCCAACATGTTCATTGCAACATAGAATCCACACAGTAAACTCCCGATGGCTGCTGAGCGCACTGCATGAAGGGTACCATAATGACACAAGTTAAGGCAGTATAAAATACGTATGAAGGGATCCAAAAAAAAGTCTCATTTTTACCAAGAAATCTGTCTTGTGCACCAGTTTAGGTTTGCTTTTTGACTTTGTTTTCACATTTTTAATGTGCTATGAAAAGGCCCTGCATGATCAGCAATATTGATTAGAAACATTAAGAGATGGAATTTTTGTAACAAAACCTTCTTACCAGTTCACAACTTGTACGACGTCCTTGAACTTTCGCTTTGGCCAAGTTTTAACAGAATCTAAGTACCAAACAACATTCCACTTCATTGCAATGACCACTAGTACCCAGTGGCCACCGGTGTTGTAGGCACCCATCACGAAGTCGTGCTTCATAGCCTTTCTAATTGTGTTTGATACATGTTTGGTTTGAAACTGAATCATTGTGGCTGAGAATATCTGTGGGTCCAAAAACCCAACACTGCACTTCATATCCTATGCCTGCTTCATCATTATCCTACAAATAAACTAATTGTTAGCATGAACTTAGTGGTAAAAATTATAGAATATATGTTTATTTGTGAAGGAACTTACAATGTCCAACACCTCAACAAACTAACATCCATGCCGTCCAGGTTGAAAAGGTCATACAAGTCATTGAATCCAATTATGAAGTTTAATTCACTATCACTGTCAAAGCATGATGCAGCCAACTTTGCCAGAATGCCATCAGCACCATTCGCACTTTGAGCCATGACATACTGATGCAAAGCTTCACAACTTGACCCAGCAGCCTTTAAAGCCTCTTCTGACAACATAGGCTCACCAGGCTTGTATTTTATGTTCTTTGTAGTCCAAACATTGGCAACCTTCTGCTGTGGCTGCTGCTATGGTTGCTGCTGCTGAGGTGTAGGTTGGGGGCCAAGTTGTTGCTGCTGCTGCTGTGGCTCCTGCTGCTGTTGCTACTGCTGCTGAGACGGAGTTTTGCTTATTAGGTCCTGCTGCTGTTGCTGCTGCTGAAGCTGCTGCTGAGGCGGAGTTTTGCTGATGAGCTCCTGCTGCTGCTGTTGCGGAGTCTGGTTCTGCTGCTTCTGCTGAGACTGATGTGCTATGAAGGCATTTTCAGGTAGCTGGCTCTGTTGGTCATTGGCTGCCTGCAGTAGCTGAGCTGCTGCTACTCCATCTGAAGCTGTACCAGCTGATGTGGCTGCAGAAGTGGGAGCTCTCGACCTAGGTGGTATAAGGATTCTCATCCTTGGTCACTGTATGCGTTGCATGAGAGAATCACCTAGGGTTGTGAGCTCATCCCCTACTAGGATTGGCAGATTGATGTGCCTCACACTGGCCCACACGTAAGTAGATTGCACCACAGCATACTCATACTCTACCGGTACTGTATGACAAGTCTTTTGATCTGGATAGAGAGTGGATAATGCGAGCTCCATGTTATACCCACTGCCATCCAAAAGACTGCACTTTGTTGGCTCTGTCAGTAGATCAATTGTGTTCGGCTCAAGTGATGGAGGTACACTGTCATCCTCATTTTCATTTGCTTCTTCTTCCTCGCAGCTACTCAAGTGTACTGCTTTGGGGTTATACGGACCATCCGGTATGTGCACACCTACAACTCTTAGCAACTCCACAACTCTAGTGATTGCTTCACCAACTATCTCTTCCTTGTCCGCATCGGACCTCCTCTTCATCTTCTTCCTATACATTCCAGCATACTCTTCGCCAAATCCTATACCCAGCCTTGTGAACTCGACACGCCTCGGACTCGACCTCGATGCTCTGGATTCTCAAGTGCCGCACTCAAAACATCATGCTCTCTAACCCCAGTGAAGAAACCATCGCTAGCTTCAGCTGCATATCTTTTAACCTTATCTGTTACCTCCGCCACCAGAGGGGAACTGAATGTTACATCCCCGCTGTTATCAGTGGTCTTTTGTGACCTTACTCGCAGATATGGCCTCGAACGGCCAGGAAATTGATTCCAAGGGTTCTCTTTTCCTTCTGCAGCTAGCTTTGCATCCTCCTCCTCCCAATCTTTTCTTTTATGAGCATAACCTTTTCTGCCCATCTTGTGCGGCTTAGTGTGCTTTGCTCTCTTATCTTTCAACTCCTGGCTCGTCTGCTCAAAAAATTCAGAATTGGTAGTCTCCACAAACTTCTCCCAGCCTTGTGGCTTCAAAAAGGGATGCTTCTCAAAGGGAAGCATGTGCACATAATCTGCTCTTAAATGAGACTTCAATTGTCGATGCACACTCCCAATCTCTTTCAAAGCTGCCTTAATTGCCTTCTTGTGCTCAGCTCTAGACAGATTGGCCGGGTACTCTAGCTTTTCCTCTAAAACAGTGAACATGCTAATCTTGTCCTCCACTGGGAGTTTCTCAAGCTTGATGTTGATTGACGCCCTCTCCCGAGCAATTAGGCCATAGACCAATATAAATCTATCCCTCGCTGCATCTGGGATAGGCCAACCTTGGTCATCAAGTCCAGTTGCAGTCACCCTGTCGTTTGGCCATCTGGTTTGTGTCCTTGACCTGCGGGGTCAAGTACTACTCCCAGCAGTTTGTGATGAGTGAGCTTGTGTAGCAGGTTCACAGTTGGCATGTGCATCAGGTGCACTGTTGTCACTAGAGGAGCTCTTTGATGAGTAAGACATGTCCGTGCCTTGCAACGTGAGAGAAAAAACTTACACGTCTCTAACCGACTAACCCAGTACAATATACATGACACACAATTTTGGTGATAGCATGATTTATTGCCCTCGGTTAATTTTTCTATTATTAGAAGTCAAATTAGCATTATGCACATGCATATTTTGGTGTTTGCAATGTAATTATAATGTGCCCTTTTGTAATTAAAAAGCTAGATTTATTACCATGTTAGATAAGGATTAGACAGTCACATTTTGGAAGAGACACAAGCGGAACGAAATACAAGGGATGACAGCAGAATGCGAAACAGACCAGTCGATGGACCTATCGGCGTGTTTTGACTTCCACAAAGTCAAAGCGTGGGCTCCGCGACAAGTCAACGAAGGACCAAAAATTTGTAAAAAAGCAATACTCACTTTAGAAATAGGCAAAGATAATGGTGAGGTTGATAGGTCGATAGTGAACTATCGTCGACATTTCCATGTGAAATCGCATTACAGGCCTTATTGTGATTCCCTGGCCATGTCGTCAAATCCCCATGTGATTATGTGTTGGGTTAATAGCCGAAGCCAATGAGCCCAAGCAACGGAAGAGATTTGAGTAACTGGGACAAGCAACAATATATTACTTATCAACAGTGTTCTCAGGAATCAACAACCTTTACATGTAGGAGAGGGGCCTCCTTTTATAGGGAGTCCAAGGGTCTTTACATTCCCATTGTACCCTTGGAAATCAGGCATCATCCTCTAGACTATATAACACAAATAGCCTAAGGACACTTTGGTACATTTACTCCTCCCAATGTGAATGAGTAGACTTGCAATCCCGTGTTTGACTTGGCTTGGACTCGGTCTAAGCCTGCTTCGCTTGTCAGAAAGAGCCGTGCAGTCCCTCGATTTGGCTTCCTCCAAGTCGGGACGACCCGAAGCCGTCTCTTGGCGTCCAAAAAGCCAAGGGCTCTCCCAAGGACCTGCAATATAAAGTGAACCGAAGCTAACCATCAACTCAATTATAGCTTTTGACACTCAATAGTATCAATACTTCATCAGATTAGCATCTAACTTAATTTGGACAACGTCACTTTGGTATACTGCTAGACGTGATGACCGAAGCCGATTAGCTTTGGTTTGATTCACCTGACCGAAGCCAAATTAGGGACCTATTGAGTGATCGAAGCTGATTGGCTTCAGCTCCCTAGTTCATTGCCGCCTTTACGCGTGAGAGAGAACGTAACAAGTAGAGAGCGTTTGTCGGCGGGCCAAATCCCCAACAGTAGCCCCTCGAGGACGAGGGCTTTCTTCAACAGTCCGAGCTCCACGAACTTTGGATTACTTCCCGCCCGAGAAACGCCTCCTCCTTGTTGGAGAAAGCCCCCCAAATGCTTCCTAACGGTTAAATTTTGGTACCGTTGCCATAATTTTGCTTCGGTTTGTTTGAATTTGAAGCGCTGGCTCGTTTTTTGTGATTTTCAACGGTCGGATTTAACCGCCCTATAAATAGGACCGAAGGGGGGGCGTAGAATCTCGCTTGCTTCGCTTGGCGATTTTCTTACTGAGCTTTTGTCTTGAAGCTTTCGCTTGCTTTGAAAGCTCTTGAATCTCAAGTATTTGGCTTTTTCTTCTCGTTACGAGTAAGTTTTTGCTTTTTGTACTCTACTATTTCCTTCGTTTTTTCCTTTCTGTCTTTTTGCTGTTTCGTTTACTTATTGTTTTTTGTTTGTTCTAGCGGCTCGCACGAAGCAAACCGCTCGTCTGATTGGCTCCGACTCCGAAGGAGACAACTCGGACGCTTTTGATATGGATGCTGGCGAAGCTCAATCCTTTGCTCAAGAGCTCGAGGTCAATGTGGCCGTAGCTCCAGAAGCTGAAATTGCTGTGGAAGCTGATGACAGGGGCAAAGATCCCATTGAGGATGATCCCGCCGGAGGCGATGATACAGAAGATGCCGAGTCTGCGGCCGGTGATGCCCTTGAGGACGTAGAAGCCAATGTATCAGATCTTTTGGATTATCGGAAGAAGCCAAAGACCACTGTCTTTGGTAAATCCTTTGTTACCCCTGTGTTGATCCGCTTTTATGATTCAAAAGGATACTTCTCAGCCGGTCACGGACGAGCCCCAGGCACAGAGACTACCCGACACGTCTTGAGGACGAAGCCGTGGTGTTCAAGGAGTTCTTCTGTGCTGGGCTTCGAATGCCCGTTGATAATATAATTGCTGATATTCTTGGGAGGTTCGGATTGCAATTCCATCACCTCACCCCCAATGCTATCACTCATCTACTTCGCTTCTTTTGGGCGGTGAAAACGAATGCATCAGATGTTAACGTGGACTGCTTCGTCCGTTACTTTGAAGGGCATCGCCAAACCAAAAAGTGTTAAACTTGACGGCTTCGAATACGAGCCGGACTATGGCAGTGTTACCTTCTGCGCACAATGGAGGCAGATTGATTTGCAAAAGGTAGAACTTACCTTTTGCCAGAAAAACACCTGGGATAAGAATTGGAAAAGCTATTGGCTTTATGTCAAGGTGCCAGCGCTGGAGAATGTGTTAGAGGATGGAGCTAAACAGAGATCGTTTCCACTACACAGCTCTATTGGTCCTTGTAACTTTGTTGCCTGCCCTTCTTTCAACAGAAAAGTGCCCGGCTTCGACCGCTGTGAGAGCGCCTTTTACAAAGCTAGCCGAGTCTCCAGCAGCCGAGACTTGGTTGAGGAAGGATTGGCCATGGGGCTTAACGTTTTGTCTGCTGATTGGAGGCCATTTCCAGTTGTTACGAAGCCGTACAGAGGAATGAACAATGTTTGCTTTCCCAAATTTGGGGCGAAGAAGCCGGCCAATATGTCGGATTACTCCTACGTTCAGTCCATCGAACTGATGGCTGAAATTATTTGTGGAAAGTATACGTCAAAGGAGCATGAAAGCTGTTTGGCTTTAGTGGATGGGGTTCATTTGAACAGAGTGTTTGATGAAATGGGTGTCAGCTACCCTCAGCGTACGGCCCCATCCAAGCCAACTAAGAAGTTCACCGCTGAGGATCATCCCAGCGTGCTGGCAGCCCCGAAGCCAACTCGTGGCCGTGGGAAGAGGGGTCATGGCAGAGGCCGTGGAAGCGGTCAATCAGACGAGGGCGGCGACGAAGCTGGTGGCAGCAAAGCTGGAGCCCCTTCTAGCCGGGGCGAGAGCCAAAGCCGAGGATGCGCCTCCAAGGTGGTTGCCACGAAAAAGTGGATTACTACTTCTTCCTTAGAGGCTTCCAAACGTCAAAAGCTTGTAAAAGCTCTCCCCATCGCTCCGCTTTCCAGTGCTCCTCCTCGTCCCGTTGCTTCGTCTGCTGAAATGCCTGTTACTGCTGCACCTATGCAGATTGATCCTGCAGCTTCCGCTGCAGTCGATGTACCTTCTTCTGGAGGTTTGTTTCTTGTCTATCTTGTCTTTTTGTTTTTGGCTTCGCTTTTCTTATCTATTTTTGTCTTATTACAGTTAAAGCCGTTGTTGCGCCTCCTCGTCGTGAACGCCTGCCTGGATGCATTGACGATGAGGATGAAGTGAGCTTCAGTCGTCTTCTGAGGGAGGATGAGACGAAGGATTTTGCACTTGGTGAAGCTGAAGTATCGTCTGTCCCGTTCCAGCCATCGTCCTTGGACTTGTTGGCTGGTGCCGCGGCCAAGTCCCTTCAGATTTCTGAGGGGCTTACGCAGTCGGCTTCGGCTAACATTGAGGAGCTTCCGCGGACGGTTGCGGCTAACACTGAGGAGCTAGTGCAGTTGGCTTCTGCTAACGTTGAGGAACCTGTGTAGATGGCTTTTGCTCTTGAGACTGGGCAGGGTTCTGGCGATTTGGTGTCTCCAGCAACCGCTTCGCCTGTTAATTTAACTCATCCAGCTGACGCCGGACTTTCTGCCCCTATTATGGGCATTGAATCGGCTTCTACGAAGCCAGCTTTTGAATGTGAAGGTACGTTTCGCTTTGTTAATCTTTATGCCCTTATTTTTTATTTTTTGATTTGTTGATTCTTTTATCTCAGGAGCAAGTTATACTGGTTATGGCCCCATCGCAGATCGCCTTCGGGAGAGTGGTTTTCGCCCTCCCAATGATATTCCTATTGTCGCTCCAAAATGTTACATTTTTTACTATTATTTCTCTCGAAGCCGATTGAGTGCTACTTCTTGTCTTAATTTTGCTTTTGCTTTTTCAGAGCTTGAGACTCGTGTGAAATCTTTGGATTTGGACACACTTTCAATCTCTAGCCTTAGTGGCAATATCCAGGTTTGTTTCTTCTCCTTCGTTCTTGAGTTTGTTGTTTAGCTTTTTTGGTACTTATCTTTTGTTTGTTTTAGTCTATGATGTCCATGCAGGAGCTTTTCGCTCGCCTTCCACTTCGTCTCAACGATGTTGAGAACGAGCGGGCTGAACTTGATAGTTTGAGGAAAGAACGCGAAAGCTTCCTTCAGCTCAAGGAATCTTTGGAGAATGAAAAAGAGTGGTTTCGTCTTGAGCGGGAGACCACCACGTCAGAGATGGCTTCGCTTAAAAGTAAAGTCTCCTCGCTTGAGACTACCCGTGAGCTCAATGCTCAAACTATTGAGGGGCTTCGGAACAAGTTGGTCGAGAGTTCCACTTTGGAGCATGAAATGAAAAATCAGATAAAGACTCTCGAGGCTGGTAAGGAAAAGGCAATGTCTGATGCGGAGAAATACAAGAGAGAGCTTCTTGTTGCTGTTGATTTGAAGGATTCTCTTGTCTCCGAAGCTGATAGGCTAAGGTCTCAGATCGACAAGCTGAGAGCCGACAAGAAGGATTTGGAGACCGAGATTCTTAGCCGCAGCAGTGGCATGTACCTAGAGTACGAGGCTGCTCTGAAGCAATATGGAGCCGAGCCGCTGCCCTTCCCTTCAGATGATTTTGACCTTGGGAAGCTGTTCGCATGGTTGGATGATGAGTTCAAGTCCCTACCTGTCGGGGGTAGACCCCCAGGGGTACCCAGAAGGCGGATTGGCCCAACCAGCAAGGGGCGGCCCAATCCGAGTACATCTGGATCGGTTTGTCGGACTGGCTGGCCCACCAATCGGAGGCCCACCAGTCGGGCGAACCGGATGGGCGCGACGACGCGCGCGGCAAGGAAAGCACACGGCGTATCCCGCAAGAAGCTCGGAGATCAAGATAAACTAGCCGGAATTGTAGGGAAAGATATCTGTAATCGTTATGGGATCAAATCCTTGTATTCCGGGTAGGTTACGATCTCTGGCCAACTTGTAACTCAAGGCAGCCGGACTATATAAGGCGCCCTGAGACCCCCCTCCAGAGCACGCACAACATCTACGCTACAACCCACGATCATACAACCCTAGGATAGAACCCAACTACGGAGATCCTTCCAGGAACTTCATACACAGCAATACAATCACCGCCAACACAGGACGTAGGGTGTTACGTCATCTCGACGGCCCGAACCTGTTCAATCCTTGCGTCTTGTGTTACCATCGACTTCTGATCCTCGATCTGTCCCTCAACAAATCAACCACGTAGGCTACCCTGTGTGGACTGCCGGGTCCAAACATCCGACACTACCGGACGTCTTGTCCAAAGTAGGCGATTATGCTGCTCGAACCTGCATCACCAACGCCTTTAAAATGCTAGCAGATGAAGGGTGCTCTCACTATAAGAGCTTCTTGAGGAGGGACTTTCAATTTCCTTCAGCTTTGAATCCCGACAAGAAGGAATTTTTCAACGAAGCTGTTCTGGCGACTCGCGCCATCTTTCTCAGGAAATTCTGGTCTGCTACAGGGAGAGAGTGTGCCCGAAGCACTACGTATGATCGTCTCGTTAAGGTTAACTTCTTTTGCCCTTTTGGTTATTTTTGCTTTCACTCGTATTCTACTTATTTTGCTTTTAGTATTGATTGTTTTGTTTATTTTCAGTACAAAGAGGAGCTTGCCCTCGAGCAGCAGCAAAAAGCCGTAGCCAAAGCTGCAACTGCTGGCCCTTCATCATCTCATGCCGGTGCTGACGAGAGACACGATGGAGAGCCGAAGGTGTAGATTTGTTGAGGCTATCACTTTGTTTAGCTTTTGATGTAAAGTAACACTAAGCGATGTAACATTTGTATATACTCAGATCCCTGGCGAGGGAGTTGTTCTTGAACTCATGCCAATCACCATGCGCGATGGCCCCTTGTGTGTGTCTGGCTTCGCATGGGAACAGTATCAACGATGTTATCCGAATCGAAGACTTGGCGATTTTTGGGAATTTTGTCACGAGTTTTTTCGTCATTGCGAATTTGTTGTGTTTGACTTTTTTAACTCTTTCATCGTTCGACAGTCGCCTCGTGTCGAACTTGCTCGTGCGAGAAACGCCGAAGCTGCTCGTTTGCTTCCAGTTAAGGTCGAGCCAGAGGACTTAGATGATGATAGGGATTTTTCTTACGTGTTCAATGCTCCAAGATTTAGGAGATCTGGCCAGCAATTTGAGATGTTTTGAGCCATCTCTTTATAAAATACTTTGTAATTCGCTTGGTCATTGTTTCGATTGGAAACACTTGAATGAATGTAAGCTCGATTTGGCTTCGTTACGAAAGAAACGCCTCCTCCCCCCGAAGCGAGGTTTATTCGTTCAAGTGTTTTGTACTTGCGTGTACCTGTGGTTCGAAGCCACTTTAGCTTTTTTGAGCTTTTGTGCATAAATATGAATGTATAAGAATATGTTGTACGTGAGTTCTGATAGGTTGCCGAAGCCCCTGTTACTTGTATTTGCATAAACTTCTTATTGTTGTTTATAAGCGTTTATAAAACTGTTAGCCGAAGCTGTTTTTAATTTTATATAGTTGTTTGAGCCAAAGCCCCTTTTACTCTGTTTAGAGTAAGCGTTTTTGGACCGAAGCCCCTTTTACTCCTTTTTCGAGTAAGCTTTTCCTTAGATCTGAATTGGCCTTACTCTCGGTAGGGTCAATTCAGTTCTATTTGAGTTGTCGAATACCAGTGACTTGGTCGAAGCCAATCGCTTTCGATACTGCTTTTTTGGGGAATACCTCGTTTATATATAGCTTGACGAGTTACAGTAAGCACCGCCTCATTAAAAACCTCACCCCTTGGTCAGGGTCCTCTTGTGAGGAAAAGAGTATGGGCTTTTGGAAAAAGTAAAAATGCTAGTCTACTTAATGACTTCGTTTATAGAACACGAAGCCATTTTACATCTTTTTATAAATAATATTTACGTAAGCTGTCTGCATTCCACGAATGCAGCAGCTCATTGCCTTCGTCGTCGCCTAAGCGAAATGAGCCAGGCCTGTTGCTTTTGATGACCAAAAATGGGCCTTCCCATTTCTGTTGCAGCTTTCCAGCGGGCATGCTTGGGTTTTTCCTTAGGACCCAGTCCCCTACCTTGATATCTTTCTTAACTACCTTCTTGTCTCGCCATTTTCTTGTCTCAGCTTGATACTTGGAAATATTTTTTGCTGCTTGCAGCCTGTATACCTCAATGAGATCCTTGTCAATGGCTTCGCTATCTTTGGGAGCTTCTTGTTGGGTGCGAAGCCCCTTGTGCAATATTTCCTCTGGGCACACTGCTTCTTCACCATAAAGTAATTTGAATGGGGTAAACTGTGTTGCTCTTGATGTGGTGGTGTTATGAGCCCAAATCACCTTCGGCATCTCTTCTACCCACTTGCATTTTTTCTTACAATTTGCAAGGCACTTTCGAATGGCCGTAAAGATTAAGCCATTGGCTCTTTCAACTGCTCCATTTGTTTGTGGGTGATAGACCAAAGCAAATTTTGCCTTTGTTCTAATCGACATGCAATACTGCCTGAATTCATCACAGTCAAACTGCTTCCCATTGTCCACTGTTATTTCCCTTGGTACTCCAAATCGGCATACAATTTGCTGCCAGAAGAACTTGATCATTGTTTTTGCTGTGATGTTAGCCAATGGTCTGGCTTCGATCCATTTGGTGAAGTACTCAACTGCTACTATGGCGTATTTGAGATTTCCTTGAGCTGTTGGAAGTGGGCCAACTAAGTCAATGCCCCATCTTTGCAAAGGCCATGTTGGAGTTATCAGCTGTGACTGCTCCGAAGGAGATTTTCTGTTTGCTGCACACTTTTGACACTGGTCACATGTCTTGACAGTGTTTGTTGCATCGATGATGATTGCAGGCCAATAGAATCCTTGCCTCATTGCCTTCCCCACTAAAGCTCTTGGCCCAAAGTGTGCTCCACATAAGCCACTATGTATCTCTTGAATCAGCTCTTTGCCTTCGTTGTGAGAGATGCAATGAAGCCAAGGAGCTACAACTCCCTTTTTGTAAAGGACATCATCTATCATCTGATAGCATCTTGCCCTTTGTTGCATGGCTTTTAGATCATCGTCGTCAATTGGCTCATAGTATCCTCGAAGATAAGCTATTATTAGGGATCGCCAATCCTCTGAGCTTATTGCATTGATCAGCTTCGGCGAATCATCTGAGTCTTTTATCAACGGTGTTGTTAGTGTTTGAAAGAATACATCCGGTGGAAGCTTATCCCCCTTTGCAGCTGCCTTAGCCAACGCATCTGCCTCTTCATTTTTTGATCTTGGGATGTATTCCACAGTGAAACCCTTGAATTTTTTCTCCATTGAGCGTACAGTGATCAAGTATTTGATGAGTTCTGGTTGCTTCGCGATGCTTTCTTTTTCAATATGGTCTGCTACCACCTTTGAATCTGTTTTGACAGTGAATCTCTGAGCTCCCAAAGCCCTTGCTTTTCTGAGCCCCAGTAACACAGCTTCATATTCAGCCACGTTGTTTGTGCTTCTGTCGCTGTTTTTGCAGAACTCCAGATTTGCTGCATATCTCATTTTCACACCCGAAGGCGATTGCACAATTGCCGCTATGCCAGCTCCTTTGTCCCCCCAAGCACCATCACAGTGTATCAGCCAATTTTCCTCTCTGATAGCATTTTGTGGTGAAGGCGATGTCCACTCCGCAATGAAGTCAGCTAGGACTTGAGATTTGACTGATGTTCTCCTTTCAAAGTCCACGACGTACTCTGAAAGCTCCGCGGCCCACTTGTGTATTCTGACAGAAGCTTCTTTGTTGTTCAAAAGCTCTTCTAGAGGTTGATCTGTGAGAACTTTGATGTTGTGGCCCTCAAAATAGTGCCTGAGTTTTCTGGAAGCCATTATCACTGCATAGATCATCTTTTCAATCTCTGTGTAAAACAGCTTTGATGCGGCCAATGCCTCCGACACATAGTATACTGGCTGCTGAATGCTTCTTCCCTCTATCAGCTTTTCTGTGATAAGCGCTGCGCTTACTGCTGATTGTGATGCTGCGATGTACAGTAGTAGTGGTGCTTTTGGGTTAGGTACTGTTAACTTCGTGAGCTGCATCAAGTATTGCCTTAGCTCGTGGAACGCTTTTGATTGCTCTGGGCCCCATTGAAACTTGGCTGCATTTCTGAGTGTTGCAAAGAACGGTAAGCTTCGCTCTGCTGCTTTTGCGATGAATCTGTTGAGTGCAGCAATTCTACCCGACAGCTTCTGCACATCTCTCATACACTTTGGCTCTTCCGTGTCAAGGATTGCCTTTATCTTGTCTGGATTAGCTTCTATCTCATGAGCTGATACCATGCAACCAAGGATCTTTCCTTTTGTCACTCTGAATACACATTTTTCTGGATTCAACTTGAGACCAGCTTGTCTCATGCGGGTGAAGGCAATTGCCAGATCTGGTATGTGGTCTTGCCTTTTGACACTTTTGACCAAGATATCGTCAACATATGCTAATATTGTATTGAACAATTCATCTTTGAACACTGTGCTTGACATTCGGCAAAAATTGGTTCCTGCATTCCGGAGCCCCTCGGGCATCCTGACGAAGCAAAAAGTGCCAACTGGTGTGATGAAGCTGGTCTTCTCCTCATCCTCTTTTTTCATCCAGATTTGATGATAGCCGGAAAAGCAATCTAAGAGGGACATCATCTCACTTGCTGCTGCTTGGTCAACAATGTTGTCAATCCTTGGCAGTGGGAAATCATCTTTTGGGCAGGCCTTGTTGAGATCTGTGAAGTCGATGCACATTCGCCATTTGCCATTCTTCTTCTAAACTGGCACAGTGTTAGCTAGCCATGTTGGATATTTGACTTTACGTATAACATTGGCATCTAGTAGCCTTTGCACTTCAGCTTTTACAGCATCGGCTTTTTCTTCTGACATCTTTCTCAGCTTTTGCTTTTTTGGCTTCATGTCAGAACTGATTGCCAGCTTGTGCTCAATTATGCTTCTGTCAACACCTGGTAAGTCCTTGCTTGACCAAGCGAACACATCCTTATTATTCCTCAGGAATTTAATGAGCCTATCTTCTTCGTCCGGCTCCAAGTCTGAGCCGATAATCACTTTTCTGTCAAAAACGTCGGGCTGTAACTGCACCTGCTTCGTCACTGTAGCTTCTTGCATCTTTTTGCTATCTTTCTCAGCACTTGGCTTTTCTTCTGGGTAAAATAGATCTTTTGTTGAAGCAAATGCACATTTGTTGACCAGGTGCTCTAGCTTTCTCAATGTTTCTAGCTTCCCTTTGGTCACCATATACAGTGATGACTCCTTTTAGAGCTGGCATCTTCATGCATAAGAATGATTGCCTTATGATGATGTCAAAGGCGTTTATAACTCCTCTTCCAAAAATGACATTGTAGTCAAAGATCATGTCTACGACATCGAAGGTGATGTACTCCGTTCTTGCATTGGATGTGTCACCGAAGGATACTTGCAATGAAATTTTCCCGAGTGTTTGGGTTCGCTTCCCCGAAGCCGACCAATGGAGTATCTGATGGCTCCAGGTTGTCTGGGTTGATATTGGTCATGTTTCTCAGTGTTTTTGCTAGGATGATGTCAGCAGAGCTTCCTGTGTCTACTAGCACCTTTCCGATCGTCCAGCCAGCAATATTGGCTTCGATTGACATCGCATCATTGTGTGGGAAATTGTGGAGTTTGAGATCTTCCTCAGTAAAGGTGATGGGCATATGAGACCATTCTGACTTTTTGTATGGACCATCAACAGAGATATTGTTGACTTGACGGAAATAGCTTTTCCTTTGCTTTTTGTTCTCAAAAGCAAGCGATGATCCTCCAGAGATGGGCATGATGTGTCCGTAGCTTGGGAGTGGACTTGGAGCTTCTTGTTGATTGGCTTTTTGTTGTGGAAGTGGTGGTGGTGGTGGTAGCTCCTCAACCTTTATGTTTTGCGAAGCCACTTGCTGGGGGGTTTGAGGGTATAGGTGAGGATATATGGCTTGTGGGTAATAAAGCTAAAAGGTTTGTGGTGAAGGCAAGTATTGGGTTGCCATCGCTGTTGATGGGTGTACAGTGTTTGAGTTTAGCGAGGGATATACTGGACAGTATGGTTGGATAGCTTGGGAAGGGTTTTGTGTATTTTGCTGCGAAGCCGATATTGGCTTCATTTGGGTTGCTTGAATCTTCTCTGCTCTTAGCTTTTCTATTGTTTTCTTGATGTCTCGGCACTGCTCTGTGCCATGGGTGTGGTTTTGCCGTGGTATTGGCAAAACAGTTCAGGTCCCAATGGACCTCTTCCTCTCCCTCGGCCTCTGCCGGCTTTTCCACCCCTTTGAGTGGGCTCATTTCTCTGGTTGTGGTGTTGGCTTTCTGGGTAAGGTGATTGGGTTTCGTAGGAAGAAGGTGGGTTGTCTACCTTCATGATTGTTTGGTGGGAGTAGTTTTGGTAGTTGTGGCTATGGTGGTGGTTTTTGGATTGTGACTCATATTGGTTTCTCATGATGGCTTCTCTAGCCAATCTCATGCGGTTGTCATTGTCAGACCAACAATACTTCTTGAACTCATCATATAGGTCTGCCAAAGTAGCTGGTGTCTCTCTTGCGATATGCTGTGCAAATAGCCCAGGGCGAAGCCCTTGTATTGCTGCGAATTTCGCTGCTTCGTCAGGGATGTGCGGAGCTTGAGCGCGTAGAGTAACAAATCTCCGGAAGTAGTCCTCTAGGGGCTCCTTCGGCTGCTGGTGTAGTGTGAGTTCAGCATATGAGAGTGATTGATCTCCCATAATGCTAAAATTTTTGATGAGCTCCCTCTTCAGATCATACCAGCTATTGATTGATAGACCTGGCAGCTTCGTGTACCAGTTCATTGCTGTGCCATCGCAGACAATGATGAAAGATTTTGCTAGAACAACATCATCTCCCCCAGTAGAAGCTATTGCAGCTTCGTAACTCATGAGGAACTGCTTCGGGTCAGTGAGGCCATTGTATCTTGGTAGAGAAATAGGTTTATAAGATGGTGGCCATCTTGCCAATTGAAGGCTTTCTGAGAGTGGGCAAGTATGGTCGATAGGACGAGTGTGGAGTGTGTGGAAGCCAGTTTGGGATGAAGAATTTTGGTTTGGTAGATTGGTGGTGGTGTTTGGCTCATTGAGCTCTGCTTGAAGCTCAGCAACTTGTTTTTTGGCTTTCTCGAGCTCTTGACGCAGCTTTTCAGCTCTTGAGCTTGTATTGTTCCGCCGCCTCTGTTTCGCTTGCCTCAACTCCTCCAGGTGTTTCTTGACTTGCAGCAATTGAAGCTGCTGCTCCTCTTCTTCCTCTTGCATTTGTTGCTCCAGCTTGAGCTGTGCAGCCTCCAGCTCTCTCTGCTGTTCGAGGCGTCGAAGACGAAGCCTTTCTTCAAGTCGATGCATTCTCTCTTCAGTGGTAAGGGTTTCGTCATCGACCTGTTGGTCGTCGATAACAGTTTCGGTTATTTGTAATAGGCTTGGTGGTGGAATTGGGGGTTGGGGAGCGACTTCGTTGCTGGAAGTTGCATTCGCCGTAGTGGTGGTTGACTTGGCTTTTTTTGGTGGCATGGTGGTTATCGTGGGTTTTGTTCGTGCACAGCACAAACGGTGGGCGCCAGTTGTTGGGTTAATAGCCGAAGCCAATGAGCCCAAGCAACGGAAGAGATTTGAGTAACTGGGACAAGCAACAATATATTACTTATCAACAGTGTTCTCAGGAATCAACAACCTTTACATGTAGGAGAGGGGCCTCCTTTTATAGGGAGTCCAAGGGTCTTTACATTCCCATTGTACCCTTGAAAATCAGGCATCATCCTCTAGACTATATAACACAAATAGCCTAAGGACACTTTGGTACATTTACTCCTCCCAATGTGAATGAGTAGACTTGCAATCTCGTGTTTGACTTGGCTTGGACTCGGTCTAAGCCTGCTTCGCTTGTCAGAAAGAGCCGTGCAGTCCCTCGATTTGGCTTCCTCCAAGTCGGGACGACCCGAAGCCGTCTCTTGGTGTCCAAAAAGCCAAGGGCTCTCCCAAGGACCTGCAATATAAAGTGAACCGAAGCTAACCATCAACTCAATTATAGCTTTTGACACTCAATAGTATCAATACTTCATCAGATTAGCTTCTAACTTAATTTGGACAACGTCACTTTGGTATACTGCTAGACGTGATGACCGAAGCCGATTAGCTTTGGTTTGATTCACCTGACCGAAGCCAAATTAGGGACCTATTGAGTGATCGAAGCTGATTGGCTTCAGCTCCCTAGTTCATTGCCGCCTTTACGCGTGAGAGAGAACGTAACAAGTAGAGAGCGTTTGTCGGCGGGCCAAATCCCCAACATTATGGACGGCACATTGTCAACTGGGCACTGTCAACTGCCCTGTTAGCTGGGGTCCCGATATCAACACCGCGTTGTAGTGTAAAGTATGACTGAGGCAGGCCCCAATGGCACCATGGGTCTTACTGATGAGTGCCTACACCCATCAATACAGGAGAAATCTACAACTGTTCTTTGCATTAGTCCCAGCCGATTTTGGACCCGGGTCTAATATGGACATTAGTCCCAAATCCAACGGCTAGAGATGCACGGTGCTCTTTCATCCCATTTAGTAGATCCAATTGGGACTAAATAGCCCCTTTTAGTCACTGTTGAATACACCAGCCTGGACTAAATGACCCGCTATAAATCGTCGTCTTCCTCCTCCCCCTCCGGCCAAGCACCACTACTGAAAGCGGTATTAGTACTAGGTCCAAACCGCCCTTTAATATTGGTTTCTCCATGGGTACTGTGTCTCTGGTACTAAAGGGGACCGGGTCGCCTACCCAGTACTGGCGTGGGCCCTGTGGTATACCAACTGGTACTAAAGGGGATCTTTTTTTATTTATTTTCTATTTGTTTTATTCCGTATTTGTATTCTTTCGTGTATACACCAATTATTGTTCTACTATACGTTAATATATATATTTATAATTGCATCAAATAAACTAACATATATATTTCTAATATTACATATTATACATGTATATATATACATACATAATTTATGAACTAACACGTATATTTCATCAATTACATATTATATATATACAATTATATTACTCCAATTTTGAGTCTTGCTCTACACATAGATTTGATCCATCGTAATAGAATTCTCCCGTAGGATCAGCGACCTGTTCCAAAAGAAATCCACAAAATTGTTCTTAGATTGCCTTTATTCGTTCCGTCTCTGAGAAGTCGTCCTTGCTTTAGCCTCATATAATTTGTCACATGCAAAACGACATTATATTTGTTCTTAGATTGCATTTATTCGTTCCATCTTGAGAAGTCGTCCTTGCTTTAGCCTCATATAATTGGTTGTACACAATTAGAAACAATAATTTGTTATAAACTGTGTTTACATACTTCCATCTGGAACTCGATACGGGGTTGGCATCTATAAGACAGTGGATGTTCTCGAGTACGTTATATCCTTATTGTCGGACCTAATGACCGGTAGTCCACAAGTGGTACCCAAGTGGTAGATTTGTAGGTGAAGGTGATCGCAAAGCTAGGGAGCTCGAGGTAACACAGGGGCGCAGGGTTTATACAGGTTCGGGCTACCCAGAGGTATAATACCCTACATCCTGTGCTCGGTGGTTTGGAATTGATCTACTCGACAAAGCTCCGGAGAACAATGGCGAGTTTGTGGTTACAAGGTGAGAGAATACGATGATCCCTCAGGGGGTCGACCTAGGCCGCCTTATATAGGTAGACGGCCTAGGGTTTACAAGTCAGTTATCTCTAATCTTATCTCGTTACAACAAGGGAAACTAATCCGAGTCGATCACGAGACAATCTCCATGATTCCTTGGCGAGATCCGAGTATCGCGACGTGTACCAAGCGGGCGCCGCCTCCACTAGACTTGTCCAGGCGCCCCCACTAGACTTGTCCCCCAAGTTCGGGGATCCTCATGGGCCGGCTCTGAGTCGGCCCACACCATTGTTAGATGTGGGCCTAGGCCAACTATCACCCCTGTCAGTGATGGGCCCGGGGGTACCTCTATCCCACAAGTCCCCGAGCAACGTGCAGGTGTGTGCTGGATTGCTGATGAAAGAGTGAAGCCATCTTGGTCGGTTGAAGCATCTGAGTCGGCAGGCCGACACAAGGGTGGGCGGTGCTCAAGAAAAAAGAATGAACCATCGGGGATGATCCTGGTCGGACCCGAGGGCGGAGCCCCGAGTGGCGCGGTGCCGAGTCATCACCGAGTCGGACACCATGAGGAACTGTGCCACTTGAGAAAAGTGACACATCTTCATGGGGCATATGGAGTAGTTTTCGAGAATTGGGGTGATTACCCAAGTGTGGCACAGCAGCCATGAGAAGTCGCCGGTGCGCCAAATGCTGCATCCGTAGCAAGCTTGGTCCATATGTGCTTGTCGCAAGCTCTCTTCCAGCACCCGAGACCTCGGCAACGAACAGGAGAACTTTAGGGTTGTGTGGGACGGCCTTCCGGTTTCCCCCAGCACCGGAAGCTCTCCCTCTCTCACGGCCTCTTGACCAAGGGGGACGTTGGGCGTGAGAGAAGGGGCACACAGATGCTCAAAAACCGCCTCGTCGCTCGCAAGAACTCTTTCAGCACCATGCTCACAAGTCCCTTAGATTTTTACCCGGTGGATGGACCCAAGCCCATAACACCGACACCTTCTTCAACTGGATGTTACTCATATTCCACAACACTTGGTGATGCAATGGCCATCAGACCCAGCCCCTATTTATAGCACGGTGTTTCCTGTGAACCCGTGGCTATTGGTGTTCTTGTGTACGCGTGAGCTCTACGCCGTGTGGTTCCTTGCATCGAGGCGTTGGATCACCCTTTGGCCAGCCTTTGGCAGGATTCTTGTCACGAGTAGAGCTGCAATACTCATGGATGTACTGTACTTGTCACAATGCGCTTTGGCCAGCATGACGATCTTATCCATTGGGTGGCCCGACTACCCTGACACTCGAACTCTTGTTTTTTAAACCATTGGCCCGATTATTCTAATCTCCCCAATGCTCAGGGACTACTCCATTTGGAGTGCTCCAGGTGTCGAACTCCATATGCCCCATGAGATGTGTCACTGTTTCCAAGTGGCACAAGTTCCTCTTGGTGACCGACTCGGCCACAACTCGGCTCTGCGCCACTCGGGGCTACGCCCTCGGGTCTGATCAGGATCATCCCCGATGATTCCTTCTTTTTCGATTTTCAATTTTGAGCACCGCCCACCCTTGTGTCAGCCTGCCGACTCAAGCACTTCAGCCGACTTCGATGGCTTTGTTTCTTCATCAGCAGTCCACCACGCGCTTGCACGTTGCTCGGGGACTTGTGGAATAGGGGTACCCCTGGGCCCATCACTAGCAGGGGTGACAGTCGGCCTGGGCCCACATCTAACAGCAGTGTGGACCTACCCAGGGCCGGCCCACAAGGATTCTCGGCCTTGATGGACAAGTCTGATGGAGGCGACACCTTCGTGATGCGCGGCAGGATACTCGGATTGCGCCAGAAGATCATGGAAGATATGTTTCAACCCACTAAGATCTATTTCCGAGTTGTAACCTAATAGGATTAGATCTAAACTGACTTATAAACCCTAAGTCGTCGGCCTATATAAGGCGGCCTAGGTCGACCCCTAAGGGGATCTCATTCTTTTCCCACCATTGTAACCCTACAAACTTGCCGGCGCTCTCTGAGCTTCGTGGAGCAGATCAATCCCAATACCGAACACAGGACGTAGGGTATTATACCTCCGGGTAGCCCGAACCTATATAATCCTTGCGTCTTTGTGTTACCTCGAGCTACCTAGCTTTGTGATCACCTTTGCCTACAAATCTACCACTTGGTACCCCCTTGTGGACTGCTGGTCCGTAGGTCTGACAACGCCGAACCCGAACGTGAAGGACTACAGAGGACGAACGGGGCTGTCACCACCTGCCGCCTACCTCACAGACCGTGGGGAACGAGGCAAACAAAGGTAACCTATAGCCCAGACACCACGTCTACGCTATCGATTACTACTCTAGCGTTGATCAGGAACATCCGTCTCTATCAGGAGTCCTCTACTAGAGCATCCTCTACGTAGCATTGCAATCCTCTACTAGAGCATCCTCTACGTAGCATTGCAAGATACAAACTAAAGATGATCAAAGCCGCTACAATGTAACTCCAACTAGAATATGCTCATATTAGTGACAGCTCCAGAACCACATCAGTGACCGGCAGAAATTGACGTCTCTAAATTCGCGTGTACATATAATTAATACTTCCTTCAAATGGGAATCGTTGTATTTTGAGGCCGGACCGCTTAAGCGAACCGGCCTTAAAAATGAATTTCCAAGACCAGGCTTATTACAATGCCTGGTTGGAAAATCCCATCCTAGAAATGTGTTTTGACCGGTGCTAAAAATGGTTTTTGTAGACTTGTAGTAGTGCAACGCTCTAAGCAGAAATGAAAATTTGTATCCTACAAAGTACAGAATCATCGAATAGGAAAGTAAGGGTAGCAAATATAGATAGCTGGGAGGCCGCAATGAATTCAGCAGAAGTGAAAAGAAGTAAAAATAACAACACACCTAACTTTTCTTCAAGTCTCAACAAGCACAAACAAACAATTGGTATGGCATCCAAAACAGAACTCTGGATTGTACAGTAGACTAAATGAGCTAGAAAATATTGTCTTGATACAAGGAATGAAAATGACACTTTTAGCAGTGGTTTGTTCTGGTTAATTTTGCACTTCTTTTCTCTTGAGAAAAAAAAATGTTTTGCACTTCTTCTCTTTTGAGAAAAAAATGTTTTGCACTTCTCCTGGGATAGCAAAGCCTGTTTCCACAAGAATACAGAACACTAACCTACTAATGCTTTGCAGCAAATGGTAAGAACCCAAGCACTGAGCTATATATTCATAGCTCCAAGATAAGTAATGTGAATATCTGCCCACGGCCCACTGAAGCTCAAACACAGATAGGCCAGGGGCCCCAACAGCATCTAGATCCAAAACCAATAGTTCTCAACGTCTTGGTGCTTCCAATTCGAATGACCAGTTACCAGCTAATATTTTACAGTATATGCAATGATTGGCACAGTATGGTTTTGCAAGATATGCAATATGCAATTCTACATATTAAGCATCTAGTTTCTCAAACGATATTTTTAGTATACGCTTACTTGTGTATCCAAGTTCAGATGGATTTATGTGTTTAGTTGGTTCTTAAGGCAATAACTAACAGAAATTCTTTCATGACAAACAAACCCATCACAAAACCAATTACCAAGTCACACTCTTACAAAACATTCTTATTGAAAATTTACACGGAAGAAAATGACAGGATAAATGGTTCAATTAGAAGGAAATGAAGTGGTTTACAAGATCGAATTATCATTATTCATTATTTGAAAAAAGAGATTGTACAGTCCTGATCCAATCTAAAAGCCACAACAAATCCTAGAACAAACCCAAAAATCATCCATATGTAGTGATTCAACATCATAAGCTGAAGTATATTTCCAACCACATTAACCTGCAAGCTCCATTTAATGATAACAATTGGCGACAAGAAACATCACAAGAACTTAATCGCCTTAGCTCATATATTTGCTCGATTACCGCTGTGGCTGCTTGACGGGAAGGATTGTTTTGAAGAGTCCTGTAAGCACGCCGATAACCGAGAGCACGGCAATGATGATCTTGATGTTGTCATATAAGAAGCGGTGGATGGCGATCCATATCCACCTCTCCTGCTTGTACTCATGGATCCTTTTGGAGATTTGAGTGTAGCGGTAGCCGATGCGCAAGCTTGGGGCAGCCAACTTGAAGAACTGGAGTGTTTCCCCGTCGGACATGGCACTGCTGATTATGCCCCTGGAGCGTAGATCCTGCACGTCTTCCGCCCGGTTTATGAGGTGCGCGACGAGGAAGATGTAGGAGCTGATGGCGAAGTTGTCGGCCTGTGTCACGCCGAGGAACGCCTCGTACGCTACCATGTTGAGGAGCCAGCATGCGGTCAGTTCGTTCAGGGCCACCGGCGCCAGCGAGAGCTCGCCGAAGAGGCCTAAGGGCCAGCGGTGTTTCCTCATTTCCATGTCTCCGAATTTCCTGGTCTTGCTGGCAGTAAGCTTGACACCCATCTCTGCAAGCTCCACCGCGCTGCTACCCAGGGAAGGGAGTACGTAGAGGTAAGCTCTTTGGGTACGCTCCTTGCCCACCTGAAGGCGATGGAAGAGGCCAATCAAATGATGCGGCTCCTCATTCCCTTCTTCCTCCACGTTCACGTCGTCTTCTTCTTCTTCGTCCCTTCTCCTCCACCTGCACCTCATGCACCAGTGGAGTTTGCAGCTTGTAGTGGAGTGACTGCCAACGTGGAAGGCAGTCGCCATGCGACCGAGGAACTTGCCGACGACCTTCTTTGTGTCGAGGTGGCCCAACTCCATGATGAGGGCATGGAGAACGATCCAAGGGATCTGGTTCTCCAACAGCAGGATGTCAATCAATCTGCATGACCGTGTCTTCGTGCCACATGGGGACGACCGTGTGCATGAATTGCAGCAGGAAGCAACCGTCCCGCAACATCATTTCGGACAGCTCACCGTCGTCGACACTTGTAAGCTTCTTGTCGCCGACGTCGTAGCAAGTGCGGATGGTTTCAGCCAGTGGGAGGATCTTTCCGCAGACTGCCTCAGGCGTTTGGCATGCCAGACGACAAAACACATCCAGGGCGTCATGCTTGGCCGCCTCCATCCCCAAGAGTTGCGGTGAGCCATGGTGATACGGACATATGGCCACTGCCTTCGGGGCAGTGATGTTGAGATGGGAGGGGTCGCTCGGTAGTATTTGCAGAGAACCTCACGATGGTGGTGGGACTGTTCCTTCTGACTGGATTTGCAATGTGTATTGCCTCATCCACCTGCTTGCTGGGTTTTCCAGTGTGACCTCTATATTTTTTTTGTGGAATACGGTTAGGTGAAGTTGGAGCTTGTGGAGGTGGAGGTGGAGGTGGAATTAGAGGTGAAGGTAGGGGATGAGGATGACAATAACACTCCTCGTACTCGCCTCGTATTTCTGACATGGCTTGACAAGCCAAGATAAGTGGAGAAGCAGTTGGCTTTTTGATCTGGTTTGCAAGAGGCCAAGAGCCAAGGAGATGCGTGCATATATAGGGGAGTCGAGACATCAAAGTTGGGACCTAACAAATATATCAACATAACAAAATAGTACATAGTGATGTGAAACCATCGGAGTTAAGAGTTGACAAGATTAGGTTCAACAACTACAAAACAAAATACATGATCAATGGTGGTTGTTTTGAAATGCAACGTTGCTAACAGCGACAACATGATACATAATTAGATATTTTTCTTTTTAATTCCGCCTGCATGGATGACAAGGATGTATATGTGCCTTTTCATCAATCTAGTGAATTTTCCTTTTTTAATTGTGCCACTCGTTGACGAGGAGAACGAACCACGAGTTCCATTAGTAATAGTAATATAGTAGTAGTAATTGTTTTTGTTGTAGTCCTAGCCTCCTTAGGTCGCGTTAACTTTTGTGTAAATCGCCTGGTCTGGCCCACCCATTTCTCGGTGAAATGGACTCTCGCCATTTTGTTGACCCTAAGTGGTTCTTGGCTTCCTTGCTTGCAGCGTTATTCAAAATTAGGGGCGCGCTTATATCAAAAGTTATGATCCTGTTGGCCACACAGGCGATGAACAACTTGTAATGCGTCTCCCCCAATATCGCTTGAAAAAATCAAAAATTTGTTTAGAAATAGATGGAGAAATCGTGACGAATATTTTGATCTCTAAGTGATCACTGGTGAAAAAAAATGAACTACGGATCTCTTCGAGAGCTCACCATTGACATAAAACTAGTTAATTGCCTGTGCGTTGCTACGGACGATAAAATTTCATATATATCAGCTCAATATAATGTGGTACCTTACATCACAATTTAAAAAATTCATACCAATGCTATTCAGCACAAGAACGTGGACGCAGGTTCTACTAAGCCACTGCATTTATGAGGGTGCGCCGGTATAACTTACGAAATGGACAAGGAATGCAGATGGACGAATGTCGTCAAGTGAGAGGGAAGGATATCCAAGTCCTCGGGAAGCTGCAGGCTCTTTGCCATCTTGAAGTACATGTGCCTGGTAACTGCATACAATTGCTGGACAGGTTCATGATTGGAACGGATGCTTCCAGCGTGCACCGGCCTCGCGGCAGCGGCGGCGGCACCCCGCCCCCGCTTGTGCGTGGGCCTCGCGGCGGCGGCCAGCTCGGCCGCACGTGAGCCGGCGGCGGCGCCCCGCCCCCGCTCATGCGCGTCCTCCTGCGCACACCAACCTCGCGATAGTGGCGGCGGCGGCCCGCCCCACCCTCGTGCGCGTCCTCCTGCGCGCGCCAGCCTCGCTACTGTGGCGGCGGTGCCCCGCACCCGCTCGTGCGCGGGCCTTGCAGCGGCGGCGCCCCGCCGCTGCCCGGCCGCCCGTGAGCCGGCACGCAGCGGCGCCGACTGCGGTCGCTCGCTCTCCCGCCCGTGACGCTGGAGTGCTACCTGCCTGCCCCGAGAGAGAGAGAGAGAGAGGCTCCATAGAAGAGATAGGCTTTGATATTTTCAGGAGGAATGACGCGAGTGAGAGATAAAAAATAAAAAAACGCCGGTGGAAGCGGATGTGAGGAGGAGATAGAAGAGGAATGGAATGTTTTTTTGGCCCAGTGGTAGGATAGGTACCGGCTCATGTTTTAGCCCGATACTAATGCTATTAGTACCGGGTCAAGACAACAACCAGCATCAATACTTTTAAGTATTGGTATTGGTTGTTTTGTAAGTCCGATATCAATGAATTTTTTTAAAGAACCGGTACCAACAACCTTATTTGTACCCGGTATTTAGCAACCGGCATATTAACGGGATGACCGAAAGCACTTTCTCCAGTAGGGCCCATTGAAATGTAGGGCCCACGTGCGAGGCCCACTGACTAACTAATGGGGCCCACTGACATGCGGGTCCCACCTCTGACTGGTGGGGCCGCTGACCATTTACAAGTCAACGTTGATCGTTGACTCTGACCATTGACCGGGCCCACATGCCAGTTGATCCGGTCCACTCTGACATTGACCAAGTCAACGCTAACGTCATGCTGTTGTCGTCAGCAGAGCCAACCCTGAAAATTGTTTTAATCTTTGAAAATTCATAATAAATTAACCAGAGCTCAGAAAAATATGAAACCAGTTTCATTATTTTTAAAAAATTATGATCTACACGTTAGTGTTGGTTTGGATCTTCTTGCAGTTGGTTTTGGTGTTTCTTTTCTAGTAGTTTACGCTTTTATTATTTAATCCGCTTACGAGGACCTGAAGCGGAGGAGGGTCGCGAGGGACCGAACGACTACAACAACTTTGAGGAGGAGACTCGCTACCCAGGTTCACGCCCATCACCCTTGATATCCAATTAGTCATATGCAAAGTAGTATGCTAGCTCTTTACTTTTTGTCGGCGTTTTAGACCGGCAGATATTTGGTTCCTATGACACCATGCTTCTTGCAAAGTACGATCATAGTAGGCGAAAAGAGACAAGTGATTTTTATACTAGTTCGGGCCCTCAAAATCGAGTAAAAACCCTACGTCCAGTTGTTGCTTGTATTATTTTGGTGAGTACAGAGTACAATCACTAGTACAAAAATCGCCTTTAGTCCTGGTTCGGAACGGGCTTTAGTCCCGGGTCCGCAACCAGGACTAAGGCACCGGGGCTAAAGGCCTAAAAGGGTCACAACTTCATCGAGCTCCAACTTCACCGCAAAAATGCAATCAAATTAAACAATTCACGGTTCACAAATTGAGGCACATCTCACATGAGTTCGATTTGATTCACAACATAGAAAAATTCACCATAGCAATCACAAACAAATCTATTGAATCGCTCAAAGAACAATTTTCCAACTCACACAACAATTTCACAACTCAAGAAAAAATTCACATCACATTCACATCGTGAGAGAAGAAGCAGAACAGATTTATTTATGGGCATCTAGCTAGACGACGTGATTTTGATCAGATCTCTTGCTGTCAAAAACACGCCACAGAATTAATTACCACGGCCTGTGAACGAAGAGCTCTCATCCCCGCGAGGCCGGCCTGGGCCGAGCGCCCGCGCCGCGCCTCCCGTGAGGCAGGCCGGGGCCACAGCGCCCGCACCGCCCAAAAGGCCGGCCGGGGCTAAAATTTAGCTGAGTTTTAGCTGTACCCATTTGGATCCCTGGCAGCTAAATTTTAGCAACTAAAGTTTAGCTGATGGATCCAAACAGGGTCATAGAGCTACGCCACATATGAAATCCTGATTGACATTTCTACTTCAGCCAAAACAATAATACAATCAAGAGGTTCCCACATGTCAATGTCAGTGTGACATTATTGATGGTACAAGTCGAATTATGTATGGCTTCCCTGTTTAGATTCGCGAAAAGGCACCAATTCAATCAAAAGGCAACGCATTGAACTACGTGCCATCTCTCTACTTTTTCAATTCCCAATGCATCTCCAATCATTGAATTCAATCGAATTCACCCAATCTAAACAAGGCCTTAGGATGCAATACTTACAGCTTATCGTCCATGGTAAGATGACATCATTAAAAGGATGTCTCAATGCCACATAACTCTGGGTAAAAATTTGTTCAGCAAACCTTTAGTATTGGCTTTACGCAATGCTAGTTTTGCAGTTATTACTACAATCCATTGTATAGTGTGTATTGATTGTGATGTTGGCAGCTAGGAAATATAGTTTATGCACAAAGTAAGAGAATTGTTAAGCTGAATTTAGGATTGACAATTCCTTGTTATGGGTCCCAGGACAGTAATGCAGGCGCAGAATGCAGCCACATCTTCAGTTCCATTCCATTTTTCTCAAAAGAAAGAAAGATTCGTACTCCCTCTGTCCTGAAATATAAGACATTGTAGGGTTTAAAATTTATACTCAAATACAAGGCATTTTAAGATTTTTAGACAAGTATTAAAGGAAATTATTTAATTTGTCTTGTCTCCCCAATGCATACTTACCTTTTCTATTCCCTCCTCTGTTGCTTAATCTTAGGAACAAGTTTAATTACAGCCGCTAAACAGAAAGGTCTTGAAGGATACATGCGTCTTTTGTTCTCTCCTTTAGTATGTCTTAAAATTGCTAAAATGCCTTGTATTACAGGACGGAGGGGGTACATAATAATCAGAAGCTACTTGTCATGCACTGCAGCCATGGGTTAGCCGTATGGAAAGGAAGACGCCATGATGTGCTGGTTGGGTGGAGAATAGCTAATTTCACTTTCTAGATTTATTGTTCTCCTTCGTCATTGAATATTTCAATTCTTGATTGGAAATACTTATCCATTGGAGCAAGTTGCGCTCTGGAGCGGTAGATATCACCATCATCATGGCGTAATTCCAGGGTTGGCTAGACGTTTCTCTATCAAGACTGGCATACCTAGCCTACCACATACTTCGCGATCTCTCATAGAAATTTCCTTCATCATTTGAAGAAAAATCGCAGGACCAGCAACATGCATTTTCTTGCAATCAAAAGGAAAAATTGAGAAATATAGTTATATTTGTAAATGCCGGTCAATTGAAGGGGTTTCTTTTAAATCTAGGTTGCTTTATGTGGTAGAGAGTTATGGATACTTGGATTATGCAGAGTATATTCATAGGTAGTACTGGCTTCTTGTTGACGGGTGTCGCTTGTTGATCTACATACGTATCCATGGGTGCACGCCTCACAGGCTATCTGAAAAGGATCTGCTGCCTACAGTTGTATGGTTGTGCTATGCTTTCTACACTAGGGGAACCGGCTGTTTGCCGAGTGCCAGATGCACTCGACAAAGGGCCAAATACACTCGGCAAACAGCACTCGGCAAACACTGCGACGGCAAAGAGCTGTTTGTCGAGTGCCTTTTCTCGGGCACTCGGCAAACCCTTTGCCGAGTGCCAAATAGCACTCGGCAAAATTTATTCTTCCAGCGCTCAAAAAAACCAAAAATAATAGCAAAAAAAATTTATTTCAATGTGGGAAGGCCTCCATCCATTTTTCGCGCGCTACGCGGTCGGCGGGATTCGAACCCGCGACCTCTCTCTCTCGTGTGACCTCTTCTACCACTGCACCACACTCTCACTTGTGATTAGATATTCTTTTAATTTCTACCATATTATACTACACTGAGTGTAAATTGCTTGTTTGAGGCCCTAAATGATTTCAAATTAAAAACTTGTCAGCTACAAAGTTTCATAACTTTTTGAAATCTGTAAGTTCCATTTTGGTAGTTTCTCCATCCGAGGTCGTTTACAAAATTTGAATTTCAAATTTGACAACATTAAAACTTAGTTTTCGTTGACTAGATGATTTCAAATGAAAAAGTTGTCAACTACAAAGTTTCATAACTTATTGCGATCTACAACTCTTATTTTGACTGTTTCTTCATCCGAGGTCATTTGAAAAAACTCAAATTTCAAATTTTGAGAACTACAAACGTACTTTTCATTAGCAAAACAAATTCAAATTAAAAATTTTTAAACTACAAAGTTGTATAACTTCTGAAGATCTACAACTTTGATATATGTCATTTCTTCATCCGATGTAGTGAGAGTAATATTGTTTACAAATCTTATAGATCTCTCTTATAGTTTCAGGAAACTCTACGAGAGATATAGATTTTGTGAACAATATTCATATGAATTTGTCGAATGAAGAAATGACCAAACTAAAAGTTCTACATCTTGAGAAGTTATACAACTTTGTAGTTCAAAACTTTTTAATTTGAATTGATTTACTACTTCAAAATGTGATTTTAATTATGACTTTACCGAGTGTAAAAAAAACACTCGGCAAACATATTGTTTGCCGAGTGTTTTTTTTGACACTCGGCAAACATATTGTTTGCCGAGTGTTTTTTTTTTGACACTCGGCAAACAGTATCTTTGCCGAGTGTTTTTTAAAAAACACTCGGCAAACCCCATTTTTGCCGAGTGTTTTTTTTTGCCGAGTGTTTTTTTGAAAAACACTCGGCAAACAAGTTGTTTGCCGAGTGCCCGAAAAAGACACTCGGCAAACATGAAGACACTCGGCAAACTTGGGATTTCCTGTAGTGCTAGGTGTGAGTATCTTCAACATACTAAAACTGCACTTATACGTACCTAGATGCTAAGACAATCATAAGGATGCGTGATTGAGTTGTTAGTAATTGAAGTGTATCACCAATACCATGATAATCCCTCTAGGCCATCCATGGTCAGTGGCCTAATGGCGATGAGTGGTCCCATTCCATACAGTTGGTTTACATAGGTGTGGAAAGATATGAAACCAGCACAATGAAATTAGTCAAAAGAAACAACTATGTTAACAAATGGACTAGACATACAACTGGATATTAGGAACTGTATACATATAACTACGTATGTTTATACTGCTGTAATCTGTAAAAGTTGCATATAAAGGCCAGCCTCTTTTGCTTGGACTAGACAGACAAATCTAAAGTAGGGAGTGTATGCATATAGGTATTGCTATCCGTAAAGATGGCAAAGAATGCATGCTTAGCTGTAAATCACTCTAAGTTGACCTTAATTCGATCAATTGCCTGTAATAGCACTTGTAATCAATCTTGAGCAATTATATTCTCAGCCTCTGATGGGCTTCCGATGGATTAATTATCCGTTACTTTCCACAATCAGGTGCTTTGCTTTGAGTATTGTACCTCCCACGTCAGTTTAATTTTGTTCCGTCTGTACAGTGGCAACCTGTGAGCCTTTTGTAGTCGCAAGGCCCTTCTCAACTCCTCAGTTAAGAAATCCAATCAGCCATTTATGTAATGTTTATTATGGCTTCTGAAAGGTGTTTGTTTCTTTTGACAGGATATGCTGGGAAAGATTTCCCAGGGAGCTTATTAAAATCTTTGGGAAGGCAATGAAGGGCGATTGCGAGGGAGGCATGGCCCCTGCCGCACTGAATATGAGGAAAGGAAAATCATAGCAATGCTCCATCAGTAAATCCTAGACGAATGAACCGACAAGTAAGCACCTGTGATTCACTTCTCAATGCAATAAAATCCTAATTCCTTCCAAAGAAAGCCTATAGGTGGCATCACTCATTAGAGCACGTACCAGCCTGTTCGCTTGGCTTATCAGCCACCAGCCAGCAGTACTTTTTTCTCACAACAAATCAGCATCAGCCACCAGCCACCAGCCAGTCAGCAGTACTTTTCTCTCACAACAAATCAGCACCAGCATCAGCCGCCAGCAAACCGAATCTAATGAGGCGAATCCACAACCCCCCGTAAATTCGCGAGACGAATCTAATGAGGCCTTTGACCGCACGATTAGAAGATGATTACTGTAGCATTACTGTAGCAAAGCATGGATTAATTAGGCTCGTTAGATTCGTCGCGCAAAGTTGCACTCATCTGTGAAAAGGTTTTATAAATAGACATCGTTTAGGGCTCCATGCATGCAAGATTTCTTTTAAAATTTTTTTGACATACTCCAAATGAACACGTTGTGGCCTGCAAGAGTGGCAGCCGGCCCATGTGCCTCTGAAAAAGCAGTGGAGCCCACGTGGACTGGGGGTGGACAGCTAGTAGTTTCCTCTGCCGCGCCGCAGAGAACCGGTGTGCCGGGACGCCGGCGGCGCATGAGGTGAAGCCAAAGCGGGCGGGCGGCCCTCACGGGCCAATCGCTGGAGAGCACGGCCAGTGACGCGCGCAGGCCATAGAGCTCAGATGTCCTGCAGCTCAAGCTTTGGAGGAGGCGGCGACTACTGCTTCCCTTGGGCGACCGCAGCTTCCGTTCGCGCCCGG
>CM014277.1:79510626-79523516 GCA_004135705.1 Alloteropsis semialata
TCCATATGCCCCATGAGATGTGTCACTGTTTCCAAGTGGCACAAGTTCCTCTTGGTGACCGACTCGGCCACAACTCGGCTCTGCGCCACTCGGGGCTACGCCCTCGGGTCTGATCAGGATCATCCCCGATGATTCCTTCTTTTTCGATTTTCAATTTTGAGCACCGCCCACCCTTGTGTCAGCCTGCCAACTCAAGCACTTCAGCCGACTTCGATGGCTTTGTTTCTTCATCAGCAGTCCACCATGCGCTTGCACGTTGCTCGGGGACTTGTGGAATAGGGGTACCCCTGGGCCCATCACTAGCAGGGGTGACAGTCGGCCTGGGCCCACATCTAACAGCAGTGTGGACCTACCCAGGGCCAGCCCACCAGGATTCTCGGCCTTGATGGACAAGTCTGATGGAGGCGACACCTTCGTGATGCGCGGCAGGATACTCGGATTGCGCCAGAAGATCATGGAAGATATGTTACAACCCACTAAGATCTATTTCCGAGTTGTAACCTAATAGGATTAGATCTAAACTGACTTATAAACCCTAAGTCGTCGGCCTATATAAGGCAGCCTAGGTCGACCCCTAAGGGGATCTCATTCTTTTCCCACCATTGTAACCCTACAAACTTGCCGGCGCTCTCTAAGCTTCGTGGAGCAGATCAATCCCAATACCGAACACAGGACGTAGGGTATTATACCTCCGGGTAGCCCGAACCTGTATAATCCTTGCGTCTTTGTGTTACCTCGAGCTACCTAGCTTTGCGATCACCTTTGCCTACAAATCTACCACTTGGTACCCCCTTGTGGACTGCTGGTCCGTAGGTCTGACAACGCCGAACCCGAACGTGAAGGACTACAGAGGACAAACAGGGCTGTCACCACCTGCCGCCTACCTCACAGACCGTGGGGAACGAGGCAAACAAAGGTAACCTATAGCCCAGACACCACGTCTACGCTATCGATTACTACTCTAGCGTTGATCAGGAACATCCGTCTCTATCAGGAGTCCTCTACTAGAGCATCCTCTACGTAGCATTGCAATCCTCTACTAGAGCATCCTTTACGTAGCATTGCAAGATACAAACTAAAGATGATCAAAGCCGCTACAATGTAACTCCAACTAGAATATGCTCATATTAGTGACAGCTCCAGAACCACATCAGTGACCGGCAGAAATTGACGTCTCTAAATTCGCGTGTACATATAATTAATACTTCCTTCAAATGGGAATCGTTGTATTTTGAGGCCGGACCGCTTAAGCGAACCGGCCTTAAAAATGAATTTCCAAGACCAGGCTTATTACAATGCCTGGTTGGAAAATCCCATCCTAGAAATGTGTTTTGACCGGTGCTAAAAATGGTTTTTGTAGACTTGTAGTAGTGCAACGCTCTAAGCAGAAATGAAAATTTGTATCCTTCAAAGTACAGAATCATCGAATAGGAAAGTAAGGGTAGCAAATATAGATAGCTGGGAGGCCGCAATGAATTCAGCAGAAGTGAAAAGAAGTAAAAATAACAACACACCTAACTTTTCTTCAAGTCTCAACAAGCACAAACAAACAATTGGTATGGCATCCAAAACAGAACTCTGGATTGTACAGTAGACTAAATGAGCTAGAAAATATTGTCTTGATACAAGGAATGAAAATGACACTTTTAGCAGTGGTTTGTTCTGGTTAATTTTGCACTTCTTTTCTCTTGAGAAAAAAAAATGTTTTGCACTTCTTCTCTTTTGAGAAAAAAATGTTTTGCACTTCTCCTGGGATAGCAAAGCCTGTTTCCACAAGAATACAGAACACTAACCTACTAATGCTTTGCAGCAAATGGTAAGAACCCAAGCACTGAGCTATATATTCATAGCTCCAAGATAAGTAATGTGAATATCTGCCCACGGCCCACTGAAGCTCAAACACAGATAGGCCAGGGGCCCCAACAGCATCTAGATCCAAAACCAATAGTTCTCAACGTCTTGGTGCTTCCAATTCGAATGACCAGTTACCAGCTAATATTTTACAGTATATGCAATGATTGGCACAGTATGGTTTTGCAAGATATGCAATATGCAATTCTACATATTAAGCATCTAGTTTCTCAAACGATATTTTTAGTATACGCTTACTTGTGTATCCAAGTTCAGATGGATTTATGTGTTTAGTTGGTTCTTAAGGCAATAACTAACAGAAATTCTTTCATGACAAACAAACCCATCACAAAACCAATTACCAAGTCACACTCTTACAAAACATTCTTATTGAAATTTTACACGGAAGAAAATGACAGGATAAATGGTTCAATTAGAAGGAATATGAAGTGGTTTACAAGATCGAATTATCATTATTCATTATTTGAAAAAAGAGATTCTACAGTCCTGATCCAATCTAAAAGCCACAACAAATCCTAGAACAAACCCAAAAATCATCCATATGTAGTGATTCAACATGATAAGCTGAAGTATATTTCCAACCACATTAACCTGCAAGCTCCATTTAATGATAACAATTGGCGACAAGAAACATCACAAGAACTTAATCGCCTTAGCTCATATATTTGCTCGATTACCGCTGTGGCTGCACGTCTTCCGCCCGGTTTATGAGGTGCGCGACGAGGAAGATGTAGGAGCTGATGGCGAAGTTGTCGGCCTGTGTCACGCCGAGGAACGCCTCGTACGCTACCATGTTGAGGAGCCAGCATGCGGTCAGTTCGTTCAGGGCCACCGGCGCCAGCGAGAGCTCGCCGAAGAGGCCTAAGGGCCAGCGGTGTTTCCTCATTTCCATGTCTCCGAATTTCCTGGTCTTGCTGGCAGTAAGCTTGACACCCATCTCTGCAAGCTCCACCGCGCTGCTACCCAGGGAAGGGAGTACGTAGAGGTAAGCTGTTTGGGTACGCTCCTTGCCCACCTGATGGCGATGGAAGAGGCCAATCAAATGATGAGGCTCCTCATTCCCTTCTTCCTCCACGTTCATCCCGCAACATCATTTCGGACAGCTCACCGTCATCGATACTTGTAAGCTTCTTGTCGCTGACGTCGTAGCAAGTGCGGATGGTTTCAGCCAGTCGGAGGATCTTTCCGCGGACTGCCTCAGGCGTTTGGCATGCCAGACGACAAAACACATCCAGGGCGTCAAGCTTGGCCGCCTCCATCCCCAAGAGTTGCGGTGAGCCATGGTGATACGGACCTATGGCCACTGCCTTCGGGGCAGTGATGTTGAGATGGGAGGGGTCGCTCGGTAGTATTGCAGAGAACCTCACGATGGTGGTGGGACTGTTCCTTCTGACTGGATTTGCAAAATGTATTGCCTCATCCACCTGCTTGCTGGGTTTTCCAGTGTGACCTCTATATTTTTCTTTATGTGGAATACGGTTAGGTGGAGTTGGAGCTTGTGGAGGTGGAGGTGGAGGTGGTGGAGGTGGAGGTGAAGGTAGGGGATGAGGATGACAATAACACTCCTCGTACTCGCCTCGTCTTTCTGACATGGCTTGTCAAGCCAAGATAAGTGGAGAAGCAGGTTGGCTTTTTGATCTGGTTCGCAACAGGCCAAGAGCCAAGGAGATGCGTGCATATATAGTGGAGTCGAGACATCAAAGTTGGGACCTAACAAATATATCAACATAACAAAATAGTACATAGTGATGTGAAACCATCGGAGTTAAGAGTTGACAAGATTAGGTTGAACAACTACAAAACAAAATACATGATCAATGGTGGTTGTTGGGAAATGCAACGTTGCTAACAGCGACAACATAATTAGATATTTTTCTTTTTAATGCGTCTCCCCCAATATCGCTTGAAAAAATCAAAAATTTGTTTAGAAATAGATGGAGAAATCGTGACGAATATTTTGATCTCTACGTGATCACTGGTGAAAAAAAATGAACTACGGATCTCTTCGAGAGCTCACCATTGACATAAAACTAGTTAATTGCCTGTGCGTTGCTACGGACGATAAAATTTCATATATATCAGCTCAATATAATGTGGTACCTTACATCACAATTTAAAAAATTCATACCAATGCTATTCAGCACAAGAACGTGGATGCAGGTTCTACTAAGCTGCACGGCATTTATGAGGGTGCGCCGGTGTAACTTACGAAATGGACAAGGAAGGCAGATGGACGAATGTCAAGTGAGAGGGAAGGATATCCAAGTCCTCGGGAAGCTGCAGGCTCTTTGCCATCTTGAAGTACATGTGCCTGGTAACTGCATACAATTGAGGTTTGCCACCCATTTCTCGGTGAAGTACATGCAAAATCACCGTCCACCTTTAATCACAGCAAGATCACTTTTGCAAATCCCCCCTCCCACCTCTCTCTACGCGCCCCCTTGGATCAAGATCATGTGGTCCAGATTGAGGTTTGCATAGTTTGCACGGGGAGGTTGGTTTGCACCTGATACGTTGCCTTTTAAGTATTGGTATTGGTTGTTTTGTAAGTCCGATATCAATGAATTTTTTTAAAGAACCGGTACCAACAACCTTATTTGTACCCGGTATTTAGCAACCGGCATATTAACGGGATGACCGAAAGCACTTTCTCCAGTAGTGGCCCATTGAAATGTAGGGCCCACGTGCGAGGCCCACTGACTAACTAATGGGCCCCACTGACATGCGGGTCCCACCTCTGACTGGTGGGGCCACTGACCATTTACCAGTCAACGTTGATCGTTGACTCCGACCGTTGACCGGGCCCACATGCCAGTTGATCCGGTCCACTCTGACATTGACCAAGTCAACGCTAACGTCATGCTGTTGTCGTCAGCAGAGCTAACCCTGAAAATTGTTTTAATCTTTGAAAATTCATAATAAATTAACCAGAGCTCAGAAAAATATGAAACCAGTTTCATTATTTTTAAAAAATTATGATCTACACGTTAGTGTTGGTTTGGATCTTCTTGCAGTTGGTTTTGGTGTTTCTTTTCTAGTAGTTTACGCTTTTATTATTTAATCCGCTTACGAGGACCTGAAGCGGAGGAGGGTCGCGAGGGACCGAACGACTACATCAACTTTGAGGAGGAGACTCGCTACCCAGGTTCACGCCCATCATCCTTGATATCCAATTAGTCATATGCAAAGTAGTATGCTAGCTCTTTACTTTTTGTCGGCGTTTTAGACCGGCAGATATTTGGTTCCTATGGCACCATGCTTCTTGCGAAGGACGGTCATAGTAGGCGAAAAGAGACAAGTGATGTTTATACTAGTTCGGGCCCTCAAAATTGAGTAAAAACCCTACATCCAGTTGTTGTTTGTATTATTTTGGTGAGTACAGAGTACAATCACTAGTACAAAAATCGCCTTTAGTCCCGGTTCGGAACGGGTTTTAGTCCCGGGTCCGCAACCGGGACTAAGGCACCTGGGCTAAAGGCCTCGGCCTTTAGTCCCGGGTATTTACCCGGGACTAAAAGGGTCACAACTTCATCGAGCTCCAACTTCACCACAAAAATGCAATCAAATTAAACAATTCACGGTTCACAAATTGAGGCACATCTCACATGAGTTCGATTTGATTCACAACATAGAAAAATTCACCATAGCAATCACAAACAAATCTATTGAATCGCTCAAAGAACAATTTTCCAACTCACACAACAATTTCACAACTCAAGAAAAAATTCACATCACATTCACATCGTGAGAGAAGAAGCAGAACAGATTTATTTATGGGCATCTAGCTAGACGACGTGATTTTGATCAGATCTCTTGCTGTCAAAAACACGCCACAGAATTAATTACCACGGCCTGTGAACGAAGAGCTCTCATCCCCGCGAGGCCGGCCTGGGCCGAGCGCCCGCGCCGCGCCTCCCGTGAGGCAGGCCGGGGCCACAGCGCCCGCACCGCCCAAAAGGCCGGCCGGGGCTAAAATTTAGCTGAGTTTTAGCTGTACCCATTTGGATCCCTGGCAGCTAAATTTTAGCAACTAAAGTTTAGCTGATGGATCCAAACAGGGTCATAGAGCTACGCCACATATGAAATCCTGATTGACATTTCTACTTCAGCCAAAACAATAATACAATCAAGAGGTTCCCACATGTCAATGTCAGTGTGACATTATTGATGGTACAAGTCGAATTATGTATGGCTTCCCTGTTTAGATTCGCGAAAAGGCACCAATTCAATCAAAAGGCAACGCATTGAACTACGTGCCATCTCTCTACTTTTTCAATTCCCAATGCATCTCCAATCATTGAATTCAATCGAATTCACCCAATCTAAACAAGGCCTTAGGATGCAATACTTACAGCTTATCGTCCATGGTAAGATGACATCATTAAAAGGATGTCTCAATGCCACATAACTCCGGGTAAAAATTTGTTCAGCAAACCTTTAGTATTGGATTTATGCAATGCTAGTTTTGCAGTTATTACTACAATCCATTGTATAGTGTGTATTGATTGTGATGTTGGCAGCTAGGAAATATAGTTTATGCACAAAGTAAGAGAATTGTTAAGCTGAATTTAGGATTGACAATTCCTTGTTATGGGTCCCAGGACAGTAATGCAGGCGCAGAATGCAGCCACATCTTCAGTTCCATTCCATTTTTCTCAAAAGAAAGAAAGATTCGTACTCCCTCTGTCCTGGAATATAAGACATTGTAGGGTTTAAAATTTATACTCAAATACAAGGCATTTTAAGATTTTTAGACAAGTATTAAAGGAAATTATTTAATTTGTCTTGTCTCCCCAATGCATACTTACCTTTTCTATTCCCTCCTCTGTTGCTTAATCTTAGGAACAAGTTTAATTACAGCCGCTAAACAGAAAGGTCTTGAAGGATACATGCGTCTTTTGTTCTCTCCTTTAGTATGTCTTAAAATTGCTAAAATGCCTTGTATTACAGGACGGAGGGGGTACATAATAATCAGAAGCTACTTGTCATGCACTGCAGCCATGGGTTAGCCGTATGGAAAGGAAGACGCCATGATGTGCTGGTTGGGTGGAGAATAGCTAATTTCACTTTCTAGATTTATTGTTCTCCTTCGTCATTGAATATTTCAATTCTTGATTGGAAATACTTATCCATTGGAGCAAGTTGCGCTCTGGAGCTGTAGATATCACCATCATCATGGCGTAATTCCAGGGTTGGCTAGACGTTTCTCTATCAAGACTGGCATACCTAGCCTACCACATACTTCGCGATCTCTCATAGAAATTTCCTTCATCATTTGAAGAAAAATCGCAGGACCAGCAACATGCGTTTTCTTGCAATCAAAAGGAAAAATTGAGAAATATAGTTATATTTGTAAATGCCGGTCAATTGAAGGGGTTTCTTTTAAATCTAGGTTGCTTTATGTGGTAGAGAGTTATGGATACTTGGATTATGCAGAGTATATTCATAGGTAGTACTGGCTTCTTGTTGACGGGTGTCGCTTGTTGATCTACATACGTATCCATGGGTGCACCTCACAGGCTATCTGAAAAGGATCTGCTGCCTACAGTTGTATGGTTGTGCTATGCTTTCTACACTACGGGGAACCGGCTGTTTGCCGAGTGTTACACTCGGCAAAGTGTGTTTGCCGAGTGTAACACTCGGCAAGCAGCACTCGGCAAACACTGCGACGGCAAAGAGCTGTTTGTCGAGTACCTTTTCTCGGGCACTCGGCAAACCTTTTGCCGAGTGCTATTTGGCACTCGGCAAAATTTATTCTTCCAGCGCTCAAAAAACCGAAAATAATAGCAAAAAAAATTATTTCAATGTGGGAAGGCCTCCATCCATTTTTCGCGCGCTACGCGGTCGGTGGGATTCGAACCCGTGATCTCTCTCTTGCGTGTGACCTCCTCTACCACTGCACCACACTCTCACTTGTGATTAGATATTGTTTTGATTCCTACCGTATTATACTAAACTGAGTGTAAATTGTTTGTTTGAGGCCCTAAACGATTTCAAATTAAAAACTTGTCAACTACAAAGTTTCATAACTTTTTGAAATCTGTAAGTTCTATTTTGGTAGTTTCTCCATCCGAGGTCGTTTACAAAATTTAAATTTCAAATTTGACAACATTAAAACTTAGTTTTCATTGACTAGATGATTTCAAATGAAAAAGTTATCAACTACAAAGTTTCATAACTTATTGTGATCTACAACTCTTATTTTGACTGTTTCTTCATCCGAGGTCGTTTGAAAAAACTCAAATTTCAAATTTTGAGAACTACAAACGTACTTTATCATTAGCAAAACAAATTCAAATTAAAAATTTTTAAACTACAAAGTTGTATAACTTCTGAAGATCTACAACTTTGATATATGTCATTTCTTTATCCGATGTAGTGAGAGTAATATTGTTTACAAATCTTATAGATCTCTCTTATAGTTTCAGGAAACTCTACGAGAGATGTAGATTTTGTGAACAATATTCATATGAATTTGTCGAATGAAGAAATAACCAAGCTAAAAGTTCTACATCTTGAGAAGTTATACAACTTTGTAGTTCAAAACTTTTTAATTTGAATTGATTTACTACTTCAAAATGTGGTTTTAATTATGACTTTGCCGAGTGTAAAAAAAAACACTCGGCAAACAATATCTTTGCCGAGTGTTTTTTAAAAAACACTCAGCAAACCCCATTTTTGCCGAGTGTTTTTTTTTGCCGAGTGTTTTTTGAAAAACACTCGGCAAACAAGTTGTTTGCCGAGTGCCCGAAAAAGACACTCGGCAAACATGAAGACACTCGGCAAACTTGGGATTTCCTGTAGTGCTAGGTGTGAGTATCTTCAACATACTAAAACTGCACTTATACGTACCTAGATGCTAAGACAATCATAAGGATGCGTGATTGAGTTGTTAGTAATTGAAGTGTATCACCAATACCATGATAATCCCTCTAGGCCATCCATGGTCAGTGGCCTAATGGCGATGAGTGGTCCCATTCCATACAGTTGGTTTACATAGGTGTGGAAAGATATGAAACCAGCACAATGAAATTAGTCAAAAGAAACAACTATGTTAACAAATGGACTAGACATACAACTGGATATTAGGAACTGTATACATATAACTACGTATGTTTATACTGCTGTAATCTGTAAAAGTTGCATATAAAGGCCAGCCTCTTTTGCTTGGACTAGACAGACAAATCTAAAGTAGGGAGTGTATGCATATAGGTATTGCTATCCGTAAAGATGGCAAAGAATGCATGCTTAGCTGTAAATCACTCTAAGTTGACCTTAATTTGATCAATTGCCTGTAATAGCACTTGTAATCAATCTTGAGCAATTATATTCTCAGCCTCTGATGGGCTTCCGATGGATTAATTATCCATTACTTTCCACAATCAGGTGCTTTGCTTTGAGTATTGTACCTCCCACGTCAGTTTAATTTTGTTTCGTCTGTACAGTGGCATCCTGTGAGCCTTTTGTAGTCGCAAGGCCCTTCTCAACTCCTCAGGGGGTGTTTAGATTGGAAAGAAAGTTTGTGAAAGAAAGTTTCACCCTTCTAAATCGAAGATTAGAAGGACTAAACATGATCTAATTATAAAACTAAATACACGGATGGACGGGAAATCGCGAGACGAATCTATTAAGCCTAATTAATCCGTCATTAGAGATTGTTTACTGTAGCACGACGTTGTCTAATCATGGCAAAATTAGGCTCATTAGATTCGTCTCGCAAAGTTACCGGGGTTATGGAATGGGTTTTGTCATTAACACACGTTTAATACTCCATGCATGTAAATTCCCTTTGATGAATAGTGAAGTTTCAGGGTGAAAGAAAGTTTCACCCTAAACTAAACAGGGTCTCAGTTAAGAAATCCAATCAGCCATTTATGTAATGTTTATTATGGCTTCTGAAAGGTGTTTGTTTCTTTTGACAGGATATGCTGGGAAAGATTTCCCAGGGAGCTTATTAAAATCTTAGGGAAGGCAATGAAGGGCGATTGCGAGGGAGGCATGGCCCCTGCCGCACTGAACATGAGGAAAGGAAAATCATAGCAATGCTCCATCAGTAAATCCTAGACGAATGAACCGACAAGTAAGCACCTGTGATTCACTTCTCAATGCAATAAAATCCTAATTCGTTCCAAAGAAAGCCTAAAGGTGGCATCACTCATTAGAGCACGTACAATAATAACACGTCACTTGGCTTATAGCCAAGCCACATCAGCACATACAATAATAACACATCACTTGGCTTATAGCCAAGCCACATCAGCATAGTCTTACGTGGAGGAAAGAGAAACGGAGAGAGAAAGAGAGCTTGTCGCCGCCCCCGTCGACCGGCTGAACGCACAAACCGAGACTCTCCTCCCACGTGCTGGCCCCACACACACTGAGCACAGGCACAGCAATGGAGTTGGCATCGCCGTGCTCATCCATAAAAATAAATGACAGTGGGCCCTGTTTAATAAATAATAAGCTTAAGGGTGTCTATCAAGGTTGTCTCTAAGGCCTTGTTTAGATGGGTAGAAATAAAAGTTACCGTTTACTGTAGCAATTCTAAATCGAAGATTAGGAGGACTAAACATGATCTAATTATAAAACTAATTACACGGATGGATGGGAAATCGCGAGACGAATCTATTAAGCCTAATTAATCCGTCATTAGAGATTGTTTACTGTAGCACGACGTTGTCTAATCATGGCCAAATTAGGCTCATTAGATTTGTATCGAAAAGTTACCTAGGGGTTATAGAATGGGTTTTGGCATTAACACACATTTAATACTTCATGCATGTAAGATTCTCTTTAATGAATAGTGAAAAATGACAAAATTTTTTGGCAACTTGGCCATCTAAACAGGCCCTAAGTGATTTGGCTTAGCTATAAGTCAAGCTTATTAAACCTGCTCTTAGTCAGTGACAGCAGCAGGTAGCATTTATGGCCAACGGTCAACTGCCACCCAAGATAAGGACTTTTGACTTTGTGGCCTGCAACAGTGGCAGCCGGCCCATGTGCCTCTGAAAAAGCAGTGGAGCCCAGGTGGACTGGGGGTGGACAGCTAGTAGTCTCCTTTGTCGCACCGCAGAGAACCGGTGTGCCGGGACGCCGGCGGCGCATGAGGTGAAGCCAAAGCGGGCGGGCGGCCCTCACGGGCCAATCGCTGGAGAGCACGGCCAGTGACGCGCGCAGGCCATAGAGATCAGATGTCCTGCAGCTCAAGCTTTGGAGGAGGCGGCGACTAGACAGAAGGCACCGGCAATGTGCAGCAGTTTCTGTTGAAGCTGCGCGTGATGCAGAACGAGAAATGCCAATAGGTAGGCTCGAAGAGGCCATGACTTGACTTCCTGGTGTCCCTGTAGAGACCAGTGTAGTGGTGTGGACATATGACGTAGATGGAGAGCCGACTTCTCTAGAGTATTCATATAAGGATCCAGATAGTTCGTATTCAAATAACCTGAGTTCATATGTTTGTCTCTGCAAGTATTCATATGCATGTGTGGACGCACTTGGGTTTATGAAAGTTTCAGGTTACTGCTACTTCAGACCTTTAATGACATATTTTCTCATGGAAAAACCAAAGTGATGGCTTGTTTACTGTGTTCGTGTATGTGCAACTAAGGGCCTGTTTAGATCATCACGAAACTTTTGAAACTTTGAAACTTCACTATTCATCAAAAGGAATCTTACTTGCATGGAGTATTAAACATGTGCTAATGACAAAACCCATTCCATAACCCCCGGTAACTTTGCGAGACGAATCTAATGAGCCTAATTAGGCCATGATTAGACAATGTTGTGCTACAGTAAATAATCTCTAATGATAGATTAATTAGGCTTAATAGATTCGTCTTGCGATTTCCCGTCCATCCGTGTATTTAGTTTTATAATTAGATCATGTTTAGTCCTCCTAATCTTCGATTTAGAATTGAAAACTTTCTTTCGTAAACTTTCTTTCCAAACTAAATAGGCCCTAATTTTGGGACTTGTATTGAGTCGTGGTAATTTAAAGGAGGTACATGCGATGTTTGCCTCATTTTTATTTCTTATTTTTTGTTAACGTTTCAATTTTTACCTTTGACCACACCTCGAGTAGATACATATTACAATTTGATTGCAACATTGTACATGGGTTTATATTACTAGTCAATCAACCTGTGCTCCCGCACGGGCTAAAAATGAGTAGTCCTATACTCCTATTTTAACCGACCATCTCAGCCTCAGATTTGGAAACCCCCTCTTGCAACGCATATATGCGTTGTTAGCAGTCCAAATATGCGTTTCTAAGGTCTATATTAATGCATTTAGTATCCGTTGATAGATGTGGAGTTGTAGGGTCTATGGCAAGGTATACATATACGTTGGTAAGGGTTGTGTACAAGTGTTGCAAGCTAGCAATAGATATATCTTAGTCTCAACAAGGAATACATGCGCTGCAATTTTGAATATACAAATTGCGTGTATGATTTTTTTGTTGCATTTTCATGCACTGCCTTTTTGGTGCCAAGATAGCTTGGTCAATTACTGTTAAATAATGAGATACATCTTTTACATCCATTATAAAATCTTAGGGAAGGCAATCAAGGGCGGTTGCGAGGGTGGCATATGGCCCCTACCGCACTGAACATGAGGTAAGGAAAATCCTAGCAATGCTCCACCAGCAAACCCTAGACCAATGAACCGACAAGTAAGCACCATGTGATTCTCTTATTAATGCAATAAAATCCTGATTCCTTCCAAAAAAAAGTCTAAAGGTGGTATCACTCATTAGTCAGTGATAGCAGCAGGTACTACCACCGAAGATAAGGCCATGTTTAGTTCCTCTAACTTTTCAAACTTTTTTGAATTTTCACTATTCATCAAAGAGAATCTTACATGCATGGAGTAGTAAACGTGTGTTAATGACAAAACCCATTTCATAACCCCTGGGTAACTTTGCGAGACGAATCTAATGAGCCTAATTAGGCCATGATTAGACAACGTCGTGCTACAGTAAACAATCTCTAATGACGGATTAATTAAAAGTAAACAAT
>CM014277.1:79527494-79560856 GCA_004135705.1 Alloteropsis semialata
CACCAACCGGCTTTATCTCCAAAAGTACTTGAACAAGACTCCATATGAGATAATCACCGGTAACAAGCCTAAGGTGCATTACTTTAGAGTTTTTGGTTGCAAATGTTACATTCTTAACAAGAAGGCCAAAAGTTCTAAGTTTGCACCTAAGGTTGATGAAGGTTTTCTACTTGGTTATGGTACTAACGAACACGCCTACCGTGTCTTCAACAAAACCACCGGTTGTGTTGAGGTCACGGTGGATGTGAAATTTGATGAATCAAACGGCTCTCAAGTAGAGCAAGTTGCAAATGACCTTGTAGATGATGAAGAGCCTCCAAGTGACTCCATCTTGAAGATGGGATTAGGTGAAGTAAGGCCAAGGGAGACTCTCATGAAGGATCAAGTGCAAGCTCAAGCTCCGGATGATGGGACTAGTGAGCCATCTTCTTCAACAAGAGTTGAACCATCCACTTCTCCTCATGGTCAAGATCAAGCTCATGGTGACGATCATGATCATGGCATTGATCAAGGGGGAGTTCAAGATGAAGAAACTCAAGACATTGCTCCTCAAGCTAATGAAGAAGATGATGATGGGCCTATTCAAAGGCAATCTCAAGTACCTCATCCTAGAGTTCATCAAAGTGTCCAACGGGATCATCCCGTGGATAATATCCTTGGAAGCATCCGAAGAGGGGTAACTACTCGTTCTCGTTTAGCAAATTTTTGCGCTAGTTACTCTTTTGTTTCCTCCTTGGAGCCTCTCAAGGTTGAAGAAGCACTTGGTGATGCGGATTGGGTCATGGCAATGCAAGAAGAATTGAACAACTTCACAAGAAATCAAGTATGGGAATTGGTGAAGCGACCCAAGCAAAATGTGATTGGCACCAAGTGGGTATTCCGCAACAAACAAGATGAAAATGGTGTTGTCACAAGAAACAAGGCAAGGTTGGTTGCTCAAGGGTTCACTCAAATTGAAGGTTTGGATTTTGGTGAAACTTATGCTCCCGTAGCTAGGCTTGAATCAATTCGTATATTACTTGCCTATGCTACTCACCATGATTTCAAGCTTTATCAAATGGATGTGAAAAGTGCATTCTTGAATGGGCCTCTCTCCGAGTTGGTATATGTGGAGCAACCACCGGGCTTTGAAGACCCCAAGCATCCCGACTACGTGTACAAGCTCCATAAGGCGCTCTATGGGCTCAAGCAAGCTCCTAGAGCATGGTATGAATGCCTTAGAGAATTTCTTCTTAAGAACGGCTTTGTGATGGGCAAAGCCGATTCTACTCTCTTTACTCAAAAGGTTGACAATGACTTATTTGTTTGTCAAATATATGTTGATGATATTATCTTTGGTTCTACTAATGAAAAGTTTTGTGAAGAATTTAGTAATATCATGACCAAGAGATTTGAGATGTCCATGATGGGTGAGTTGAAGTTCTTTCTTGGATTTCAAATCAAGCAATTGAAGGAAGGGACTTTCATATGTCAAACCAAGTATGTAAATGATATACTCAAGAAGTTTGACATGGTCGATGCAAAGCCTATCAAGACACCCATGGCCGTCAATGGACATCTTGATCTTAATGAAGATGGAAAATCCGTGGATCAAAAGGTATATCGCTCCATGATTGGTTCCTTGCTTTACCTTTGTGCATCTAGGCCGGATATTATGCTTAGTGTGTGCATGTGTGTAAGATTTCAAGCTAATCCTAAAGAATGTCACTTAATTGCCGTTAAGAGAATTTTGAGATATTTAGTGCATACTCCATACCTTGGCTTATGGTATCCCAAGGGTTCCACTTTCGATTTACTTGGCTATTCCGATTCGGATTATGCCGGTTGCAAAGTAGATCGAAAGAGTACCACCGGGACTTGTCAATTTCTTGGCCGGTCTTTGGTGTCTTGGAGCTCTAAGAAACAAAATTCCGTTGCCCTATCCACCGCCGAGGCCGAGTACGTTGCAGCCGGCGCTTGTTGTGCTCAACTACTTTGGATGAGGCAAACCTTGAGTGACTTTGGTTGTGAGTACAAAAATATCCCACTCTTGTGTGACAATGAGAGTGCCATAAAACTAGCAAACAACCCAGTCCAACACTCAAGAACCAAGCATATTGACATAAGACACCATTTCTTGAGAGACCATGAAGCCAAAGGAGATATCGCTCTAAGCCATGTGAGTACCGAAAAACAACTAGCCGATATCTTCACTAAGCCACTTGATGAGCAAAGGTTTTGTGCTTTGAGGAATGAGCTAAATATCTTGGATTCTCGTAACGTGGTTTGAATTATTGCACACACCCTTGTTTGATGCCTAGACTAGGTAAAATTGGTTTATTTGTGTGAGTTTTTCAAAATTTTTGGATTTGTGATCGTTGGATCATGCCTTGGCTCAAATGATCATAGTTATGTATTGTTGAATGTGGCTGATCATTTTGAGTCAAGTTTCTTACATGTCCGATCTTCAAATCTATCAAAATCTCAAATCAAATCTCATCTCAAAACTGTTCGAATCCAGAGTCCACCGGATATTTCCACCGGAAATTGCCGACAGCAATTCCCGGTAGCCTCTGTTGGCCACCGGATTTTGCCGACGGTGATTTCCGGCAGATTTTCGTTGGCCACCGGAATTTTCCACCGGAGTTTGCCGGCAGCTATCTCCGGTAGCCTCTGTTGTGCACCGGATATTTCCGGCAGCTGTCCACCGGAAATTTCCGGCAGCCGCCTGAACTATATAAGTCGGGCCAACCGTTACCAAGCCCTAAAACATTCAGTTTCCTCTTTCCAGCCGCCGCCCCTCACCTCTCTCTCTCAATCCCGTGAGGGGATCTTCGATTTCGACCGTGGGAGTTCGATCCTTGGTGCTTGGTTGGATCCCCCATCCTCCGGAAGTTCCGTTCCTCCGCGAATCTTCGTCGAATCGCGCGGGAAAACTCAAAGGTATTCCATTCAAAATCCTCATCGCCCGATCTCTCAATGCCATAGTTCCTAGGGGATTTCCTTTGGGGGATATACTCAAGAACCTATCTAGATGCAATGCCTGTGATTTGGTTAACCTTGGTGGGCTAAATCAATCAAACCCCTAGGGTTCTTGGGATTTCACTGCGCCGGCCGGCAATTGCCGACTCCTCTGGGCCGGCAATATCCGGCAGGGCACAGTGAGCCCCATTAAGCTTTGTTTCTTGGCTCAAGTTTATAGTTCTTTCAATTAGTCTTTTCTATAAGCCTTATCATGATTCTCTAGTGATATTCTTAAGCTTTATCATGAATATCTAGTAATGATCTTGAGCTCATAAATCATGAATCCTTGTGATGGTCCTAAGCTTAATCATCGTGTATCTTTCCAGATGGGCCGTGAACGTCCACGTGGCAAGGGCATTGTCATCCGTACTCCATCACGATCTCCATCACCCTCTTCTAGTGGAACCGAATCGGATTCGCCAAGAGGGAAAGGGAAAGGAAAGCGAGTGAAGAAGCAAGCCGTGCCCAAGAGGGGCCTTGGACGAGGACGTGGAGATCCTCAAGGTCCTGCTGATCCTCCTCGTGGTCGTCGTACCAAGCAAGCAAATGTGGATACGACCGGCGAGATGTACTATGACAACATTGATCTTTCACTTCTTGAGAGTCAGGTGACCAAATCACTTCCCCCAACTAGATCCTCTGAAGATCCACCCATGGTTGATTATAGCAAGGGAGAGACTAATATGAAGTCTCTAAGATATGGTGAAGATCCTAGAGCTGAACTCTCCAAGGTGTTCAAGGGTGATCCTCGGTTTTGGTTACCTTTTCAAGCAGATTGGTATGAATCAGTCATCCTGAAGAAGAAGTCCATCACCACGGATATGAAATGGATTGACTGGGCATATCTCCAGACTCTTAGCTCGCCAGTCAAAGAAGTGGTTGATATGGTATATGACAGGTGCAATGAGCTAGGACTTGTGAAGCTCATGGGGTTCAAGTGTGACTGGAACGAGGAAGTAGTGGCACAATTCTATGCCACTCTTTATGTGGACAAGCCTCGCATGAAGATTCATTGGACACTTGGTGGAAAGAGGTTCAGCCTTGATAGGAGTGAGTTTGCTGCTCTCCTTGGACTTCCAAATCCTATTTCTAGCTCTACTATATATCGTATCCATGAGCATGCAGATCTTGAAGTTACAAAGATGCATTTTATGTATGACTCTGCTTATGGAGAACATGGAGCTTGTGAGTTTGGCAAGACCAAGGGTCTCACTCCTTTCTACAAGATGCTCAACCAATTGTTCAGATTCACTTTTTGCCCTCGTGGTGGTGATGCAAGTAATATCTCGCATAAGGCAAGAAACCTTCTAGCTCAAGCTGCACCTGATCGAGCTCAGTTTGATGTGGCTGATTACCTTTGGTATGAAATTGTATTTTGTTCACATGATGCCTCTAGTGCTTGCCACTTTGCCCCCTATATCTTTCACTTGATCAAGAGAGTGTCAAAGCTTGACATTCTGCCAGATAGAGAGCATGAGCGGTACAAGGCATCCAAGGGCAAGATTCTTCAGCTGCTCAAGGTTGATGGCTCTGGAAGAACTCATATTCCTCCCAAGAGACCCTTTCCGGGTGCATATCCTTCAAAGGGTTCTGCTGCTTCAGCTCATGGTGCTTCTTCCTCTCGTGCTCCACCATCTAGTGCTCCATCCACTTCACAAGGTCCTTCCTTTGCTCCTCCACATGGTGCTCCAAAGAAGAGGGGTAAGTTTGAACAACTTGCCCAAAGCATTTTTGCCTGTTTCAACATGATGAAGCATTGTGTGACCGTTGTTGAGGAGCGCACAAGGCAATTGGATGAGGACAATGTGCAGCTTGAAAAGAGGCAAAAAGAAATAATGGCTAAGCTTGATATGCCTCACTCTCCAGTTCGTGCACCAAGGGATTATCCTCCTCCTCCACCTTTCTATAATCCTTATGAGGAAGGTGGTTCTTCCACTTATGCTCAAGGTTCACATGTCTTTGGGGCTGAAATTGAAGAAGAAGACCTTGGTGGTGGTGAGGGAAGTGGAGAGGAAGAGGAAACCGAAGAAGAGGGCTCTTATGAGAGCCAAGGCGACGATGATGGAGGCAATGGAAATGGAGATGACGAAGAAGAAGAGGAGGAAGACGAGGATGAAGGAAATGGCGACGACGACTAGCTCTCTTTTTGGTGCTTGTTGCCAAAGGGGGAGTGAATTTGTGATGCTTTGATGGATGGAGACCCCCCATATCTATCTTTTTCATGTTTTTATCTATTGGACATGTAAGAACTATGTTTGGTGTGATGTGTGATGTGTGCCAAGCGAAAACTTTCCTTTGTAAGACTTATTTGTGCTAGTGTGTTGTTGAACTCCTTTTATTCATGATGTGATGCTTGGTGGATGATGAATGGTTGATGAAATGTTATTTTCCACTTTTATTGTGTGATATACCATGTCATATGCATCACGGTTATAATTTGACACATCTTGCACTTTTGTACCTTTGTATGCAAAGATATTTGAAAAGTTCTTACATAATATGTGCAATGGCATTTGAGGCCATTTGAGTTGAATATGCATATATTTAGGGGGAGCTTTTCTAAATATAATTGGGTACAAAAACATGATTTTATTCCTATCTTGTTTACCCAAATTGAGTTGTCATCAATCACCAAAAAGGGGGAGATTGAAAGTGCATCTAGGCCTCCCATGTGTTTTGGTGTTAATGACAACTAGAATTTGGGATTTGATGCTTGTATTGAAGTGTATGCAGGAATAAAAGCAAAGAATGGATTATGAATATCAAAAGAAGGTCCCCAATCATTTATGTATGGTGGAAGAGCTCTTTGGCGATTTAAAATTCTTTTTGGTTTGAATTTGAGTATAGGAATCACCGTACTATCAAGGGGGACGTGTTTGACGAATCAAAAGTGCCAAAAGTGCGTAAATGAGATGCTAACAACCCAAGAGAGAGTCTAAGTTCTGTTTTTCTGGGCAAAACCGGTTTGACCGGTTTTGGAAACCGGTCGGATCGATTTCTAACTTTAGTTTTTCAGGCGCTGCACAGCGTCCTGTCGGAATTTCCGACACTGCGTCGGAAGTTCCGGTAGAGCCGGAAATAGCCGCTGCTCTTCATCCGGTACGCTCTGTTTGCCGCCGGAAATCTCCGGTGGGTAGTGCCGGAATTTCCGGCAGCTCTGTTCTTAGCGCTGACTCGGTTGACTTTGGCTTGCCCGGAAATATCTGATGACTATCTCCGGTGCGCTCTGTTCGGGATCGGAAAATGCCGGTGGGTTATGCCGGAAGTTCCGGTGGGGCTGTTCGTAAGGCTGTTTCTTAGTTCAAAACAGTGCCTTGCCGGAAGTTCCGACACTATGTCGGAAATTCCGGCAGGTGCCCTGACAGTGCATAACGGCTAGTTTTTGGGGGACCTCTATTTATACCCCCTCAGCCCCTCCTTTCATTGCTGCTGACCTAACCCGAGACAAACACATTCACAAGCATTCAATTCACTCTCCCAACTCCCTCTAGTGCCAATCCTTGCAAAGATTTGAGTAGGGCTTTGGGTGTGAGTGATTCTTGAGGTGTGAGACCAAGCCATTGAGTGAGTTCATCCTTTGTTCATCTCAAGAAGCACTTGAAGCAAGTTTGGCTCGTCGATTCTCGTTCATTACTCTTGGAGCTGAGCTCCTAGACGGTTAGGCGTCGCCGGCAACTCCCAACTTCGTGTGGTTGAGTGCCGGACGTTTGTAATCTTCATCCCTTTGTGGGACAATAGTAAGAATTTCAATCCGGCCTTTGTGGTTGATTGAAGGAGGCAAGGGGTTAGAGTTGACCCGGCTCTACGTGAGCACCTCAACGGAGACGTAGCTCCTAAGTGGAGTGAACTTCGGTGAACAAATCCTTGTCTCTTGTTCTTGTTATTGTTCTTCACGTTCATATCGTTCTTGAGCTTAATTTGACCCGATCTATATTGTGTTAAGTTTTCGCTGCTAAAGATCATAGTTTTAAGCTTCCTAACACTTGTGGTGAACTTTCTATTCATATAGAATCTGCTATTTCATTTTAGTTTTTGAATCTCGAATTCAGGTTTTTATCCTGCCGGAAGTTCTGCCCCTGTGCCGGCAATTTCCGTCAACCCGGAAATTCCGACACAGTGCCAGAAGTTCCGGCACATTTAATTTTAATTTGTGGAATTTGCAGAATTTTTTATACAGGCCTATTCACCCCCCCCTCTAGGCCTAGTATCGGTCCTTTCAGAGGTACGTGCGATGTTTGCCTCATTTTTATTTCTTATTTTTTGTTAACGTTTCAATTTTTACCTTCAACCACACCTCGAGTAGATACATATTACAATTTGATTGCAACATTGTACATGGGTTTATATTACTAGTCAATCAACCTGTGCTCCCGCACGGGCTAAAAATGAGTAGTTCTATTTTAACCGACCATCTCAGCCTCAGATTTGGAAACCCCCTCTTGCAACGCATATATGCGTTGCTAGTAGTCCAAATATGCGTTTCTAAGGTCTATATTAACGCATTTAGTATCCGTTGATAGATGTGGAGTTGTAGGGTCTATGGCAAGGTATACATATACGGTTGGTAAGGGTCGTGTACAAGTGTTGCAAGCTAGCAACAGATATATCTTAGTCTCAACAAGGAATACATGCGCTGCAATTTTGAATATACAAATTGCGTGTATGATTTTTTTTGTTGCATTTTCATGCACTGCCTTTTTGGTGCCAAGATAGCTTGGTCAATTACTGTTAAATAATGAGATACATCTTTTACATCCATTATAAAATCTTAGGGAAGGCAATCAAGGGCGGTTGCGAGGGTGGCATATGGCCCCTACCGCACTGAACATGAGGTAAGGAAAATCCTAGCAATGCTCCACCAGCAAACCCTAGACCAATGAACCGACAAGTAAGCACCATGTGATTCTCTTATTAATGCAATAAAATCCTGATTCCTTCCAAAAAAAAGACTAAAGGTGGTATCACTCATTAGGCAGTGATAGCAGCTGGTAGCATTTATGGTCAACGGCCAACTACCACCGAAGATAAGGACTTTTGACTTGGTGTCCTGCTAAGAGGGGCAGCCGGCCCATGGCCGTGTTCACATGCAGGTTTGCAAAATTTTGCAAAAAGAAATCTTTCTTGCATGGAGTACTAGATGAAGTCTATTTGCAAAACCTCTTCACGGATGAGCGTAACTTTTCGAGACGAATCTAATGAGCCTAATTAATCCATGATTTGCTACAGTAATGCTACAGTAATCATCCTCTAATCGTGCGGTCAAAGGCCTCATTAGATTCGTCTCGCGAATTTACCAAAAGGTTGTGGAGATAGTTTTGTAAACTGACTTTATTTAATACCCCTAATTAGTGGTCAAAGGAGGGTGAAATTTCACCCTCCATCTAAACACGGCCCATGTGCCTCTGAAAAAGCAGTGGGGCCCATGTGGACTGGGGGTGGACAGCCAGTAGTCTCCTCTGCCGCACCGCAGAGAACCGGAGTTCCGGATGCCGGCGGCGCATGAGGTGAAGCCGAAGACGCAGGGGCAGGCGGGCGGCCCTCACGGGGCCAATCGCTGGCGACGCGCGAAGGCCGTAGGACTCAGATGTCCTGTGGTTCAAGCTTGGGGGTGGGGTGGGGTGGTGTTCCATTGGACAACCGCAGCTTCCGTTCTCGCCCAGGGCACAGTCAGACAGAAGGCACTGGCGATGTGCAGCAGTTGCTGTTGAAGCTGCGCGTGATGCAGGAATGAGAAATGCCAATAGATAGCCTCCAAGAGGCCATGACTAGTGTAGTGGTGCGGACGTACGATGTAGATGGAGAGCCGACTTCTCTAGAGTATTCATATAAGGATCCAGATAGTTCGTATTCAAATAATCTGAGTTCATATGTTTGTTTCTGCAAGTATTCATATGCATGTGTGGACGCACTTGGGTTTATGAAAGTTTCAGGTTACTGCTACTTCAGACCTTTAATGATATATTTTCTCGTGGCAAAGCCAAAGTGATAGCTTGTTTACTGTGTTCATGTATGTGCAACTAATTTTGGGACTTGTATTGTGTCATGGTAATTTAAAGGAGGTATACATGCCACATTCGCCTCATTTTTATTTCTTATTTTTTGTAACGTTTCAATTTTTACCTTCGACCACACCTCGAGTAGATACATATTACAATTTGATTGCAACATTTGTACATGAGTTTATACTACTAGCCAATCAACCTATGCTCCCGCACGGGCTAATAATTTTGGGAGACATTAGTATTATAAATTCATGAAAAGTCTAGATCCAACTAGCTAATAATCAAAATTATTTACCTTGCACTCTCTCTTACTGTGAAATATTTTTTCACATTGCATCACACTTTATATGTAGTCATCGTTTTAGTTATACGATTTAACATGGAAATTTGTATTTTAATTGTTTTCTCTGTACATGTATACGTAGTCTACATAGTGACACACATCATACATATCATATATACCTTAAAAAGTGTATATTTTTCATATTAAAGATGGTTCACATAGATAATAGAATCATATATTAGTGTACTTTAGAAATGTTTTTTATGCCATATGTGGGTAATTTCGATACAGGTTTAGAGTTTGAGCTACGTGTTTAACATGGTAAAATATGTGTTCTCATCGCTCGCTTCACACATTTATATATGGTCTACATGGTGAGACATATCATGCGCACATAACATAAGTTAATATGTTTCTATTTTAACAATCAATGGCAGAAATAAGTAATTTAGACTCCTATATTGGTGTGTTTTGAGACTTTTTTTATAAGGACATATGCAGGTTGTTTTTAATAATAGCAAACATAGATAGATGCAAATTTAGGGGTTAATTTAAGTTATTTTAATAATAGAATAGGTTGGTAATTTAGATGAATATTAGGGGGTTACTTAAGTTTATTTTTTGTAATGGCAGATGTGGGTAGTTTAGCTATAGATTCAGGGGATTACTTTAAGCCATTTTCATAATGTCAAAAGTGGATAATTCTTTAGAAATCATAATAAATAAAATAGGTATAATGATTAGAGTCTATGGATTGACACGAGATGTTTCTGATTTTGTGAGAATTTTTTTAGATATAGGGTCTTTGACCCCGGCCCTCATAGGAGGCCTGCAGGAGCCACGGTTCGAGGCCCGGCCGGTCGGCTCCCCACTTGGAGCCACATCCACCTGCACTATGTGCGCTTCTATTTTGTGAGAATTTTTAGAATTTATATTTTTTTTTCTAACGTGTTACATGAAGATTAATGTGGAGGGTTCAAAATGAGTTTCCAATTTTTTTTTTGGACGGGACTACGGCGGGCAAGATGCCAGCTTGAACTTTTCATTAATAGGTGTGGCAAACCACAGATTACAAAGCAGAAGATACAACAAGACATAATCAGAAAAAGAGAGAAAAACAACTCGACTCGACACCAATCGAAGGCAACTACGATCGCCGAGTAGCGCTGCCATCAAACAACATGCTCGCCAATTACGCCCTGGCCATTGCACCTCACACAACCCCTCGTGGCTACGCCGCTCCACTGTCGCCCTCCATCTGAGCGGCCAACCAGTGAAGTGGGGACTAAGGGTGGTGAAAGGCGTGCAAGCCAAAGCTCATCGGACATGACAACCTCCCTTCAAGCAAATGGTAACACCTTTCGCAGCACATCCGGGCTCCCCGTACCACCATCCGACGCCATCCAAGGGAAGGAAGCCATGGAGGGGAATGGAAGAAACGAAGGAAACACCACCCGGCATTTGATTTGATGTTAACACCAGGAAGACTGTTGACGGAGTAAAGGCGCCAATGGAGGTCGCTCACCGAACCACGAGGCCCGTGACCAATAACACCCAAGTCAAAGAACAGACAACACGGGGAAGCACGAAGCCCGCACAGCTGCAAAAGACGAAACCTGCAAACTTGTTTGGCGATGATCCATGTGGAGGTGTGAGACCTCCCCGCGCACCGGGCGCGACGCTTTCGCTGCAATGTCACCAGCATCACAAGTCACTGCAGGACAGTGAGCAGGTTCAAGCGCGCCCTGAGAGCATGAATGTGCGAGGTAGGGCACCTCCCCAAGCGGAGGTGGGGCACCTCCCACGCATCGGGCGCGGCACTTTCGTTGCACAGACGCATCTTAGAACAGCGAAGCTCTGCTAATGGCCACCCACCGGGGAGACGAAGCAATCCCAGAGAATTGGGAGAACCCGTGCCGCCACCACGGTCGCCCACGGTGGTGGCCAGAGCAGAGGCCTTGGTGTGCCATCGCGAATGGCGACTCCATTAACACCGCCACGGGCACCTCGCATCACCACCCCTGCGCTTCCAGGCAACCATGGGCTAGTCACCCCACGGACTGCCGAAGATCGACGCAGAGCAGTGGCAGGCTGCCGCCGGCGTGGCAGACGCCACAAGAGGGCATCAGACCTCCACGACGGGGAAAGGGCGCATGCCGGCCGGGTGCCACTGCAGCCGAACGGGGGCGGCCACCACCAGATCGGCGATGGAAGGGCCGGATCCAGTCCTGGAGGCCTCGGATCTGCCGCCCCCATGGCTGCAGCGGCCACCGTCGTCGAGTACAGAAAAGGGAGCTGTGGGGCATGAAGAAGAAGGGAGAACAGGGGGATTTGAGGGCTGCGGGGCTTGCCGTTTTTCAGTGCCGCCGCGGGCCGCCGCCGCCGCTCGATGGCCAGCAGCGGCGGCGGCCGGAGGAGATGGCCTGCGGGGGTCTGTTGGGCAGCGGCCGGTGTCGCCCCTCCCGTCGCCCTGCGAGGCGATGCGGAGGGGTACCGCTTCGTCTACGACCCTGTGGCTAGCTTGAGTTTTCAATTATAAATAGACCGCATTAACAAAGGCCACCGTGTGCTGCACGAAATTCAGAAGGCAGCACACGGTGGGCTTCGTTAGCGTTAGTAGGACATAGCTGGTTGAACTCTGCTTCCGGCCAACTTCAACTGTGTTTCAACAGGGTGGACGAGGATCAGATAAGAATCAGATCAGATGAGCATCAGCACTGATCGGGATGACTGCAGAGAAGTGCACGACTTAATTTAAAAAAAAATGGAACACAGTTTCCTGAAGCCAATGCTGGTCGTCCTGGATGCTCCTTATGGGTTTCTAAAATGACTTGCAGCTGCCGCAGAGGGGGAGGTCCACAGCTCGGTGCAGCAGCACATTGGTTCGTGGGTGGCCTCTGCTGCACGGGGGCCTCCCCCGTCTGTCGAGACCACCATGAGGGCATCAACTATTTGCTGTCTTGGAAGAGAGGACATTTGGCTATTTAATCATCTGCGCTCTTATTGTTGTGCCAGAGGTAAGGACTTTCGATTCAAGCGGTAAAAATGAACTCGAGAATGATAGGGAACTCAATGTAGCCCTGTATTATCGAAAAACCGAATCCTTTACATGAAGGGGACGGAGCCCCTTTTATAGGGAGGCCGAGCGATATTTTTTGTGCCGATTTTGCCCATGTATAACCTGGCATGTCCCTCGTGTCCCATGTACAAAATTGTCCAAAGGGTATAAAGGTAAAGTTACAAGGTAGGCAAGTTTCATCAGCTAGCCCTCCTCCTCCGTGCAGTGCACCACATTAATCAGAAAGATCATATGTTCCATGCTGCTCCAACTGTTGACCTTAGGTTTGCTAATTCCATCTGTGTTTCTCCCGGAGGTCGCCCATCTACCCGAAGGTCAGTTAGCATATCGCGAACGGGTGTTCGGCCTTCTCTTGTTGCCCTTGTCCCTTTCCGATCAGTGTTGTTCAGTCAGCATTCCGCCCTTCGGATGATGTCGATTCCTGAAGGTCGCACCTTTACGATTCTCCAGATCAAAACCCATTGCCCTGGGTTTCTCTAGTACAGCTTTGCGAAGGTTTGGATCCTCTCCGTTTTGGTCCACCTGCGAGTTAAGAATGAAAGAGAAACTGGGGGTTTGCCTCATTTGTCATACCCGAAGGTGAGGATTAACCAAAGGTTAGCTCGAGCTGTTGATCGAACTCGAAGGTTATCCCTTTTGGATAATCTAAATCAAAAATAGTTCTTCAGGCTTACTCTTGTCCGTCCCTGCAGAGAATACGATTTTTCTCTATCTTTAACACTTTTTGGCTTTGTTTGCTCTTTCTCTTTGTTCTTCTCTCTACGACTCAAAACCCAATAGGTAAGACGAGGTATTTACAAGATTACCGCCGTTCAATAAAAGAGCATTCTGATAACAAAAAAGAGCCTTCTCGAGAAGAATATATGCTATAAACAGTATGCTGCTGTTGCTCGTAGGTATACGAGGTCCTGTTTAGTTTCATAAGTTTTCTCTATTTATTACTATTCATCAAATATTAGGACACTAATTAAGGGTATTAAATATGGATTAATGATAGATTAATTAGGCTTAATAGATTCGTCTCGCGATTTCCCGTCCATCCGTGTAATTAGTTTTATAATTACATCATGTTTAGTCCTTTTAATCTTCGAATTAGAATTGCTACAATAAATTTTCTAAACTTATCTTGGTGATTTAAACAGGGCCTAGGACTAGAGGTGGCGGCCGACCGAGGAGCAAATTTCTGCATTGATCAGAGGGATCAGCGGCTAGGTGTCAGACACAGTACAGCTCACATGGATGAGTGTAAATTCATCCACCAACCTAAACATGTATCAGATTCAGGGCCTGTTTAGTTACCGACAAATTGTCAAATTTCGGCAATTTTTTTCACACTGACAACCGTGCCCCCTCTCTACTTTTACGTTTCTCAATGGCAATTTTTTTCACCAACTTTCCATCTAAGGGGGTGTTTAGTTCACCCTCTCTCTCCTCCATTTTGCATAATACGCGCTTCCCAATACACTTTTTTTCTCTCTGTGACATGCGACCCAATGCATAAAAATACTATGCATAACAACATCTAAACACCCCTAACAGGGCCTCAATTGACTGGTGCTATTCATTCGATGTTAGCGATCATCGTACCAATGCTCGCATCGACGCATCCAGGCCTTTCCACCAAAAACGCATTAAGGCCTTGTTTAGTTTGCCAAAATTTTCAAACTTTTTTGAATCCACAATTTTAAACCCAAGATTAGGAGGACTAAACATGATCTAATTATAAAACTAATTACACGGATGGACGGAAAATCGCGAGACGAATCTATTAAGCCTAATTAATTCGTCATTAGAGATTGTTTACTGTAGCACAACGTTGTCTAATCATGGCCTAATTAGGTTCATTAGATTCGTCTCGCGAAGTTACCCGGGTGTTATGGAATGGGTTTTGTCATTAACACACGTTTACTACTCCATGCATGTAAGATTCCCTTTGATGAATAGTGAAGTTTGAAGTTTGGGTGGGAACTAAACAAGGCCTAAGTTTTCACCTAGAGAATCGTGTCAGTTCATTTTTTCTCTCTGTGCACGCGAGCCAATGCATAAATACTATGCATAACGGGTGCATCTAAACACCCCGCCAGTTTTCCATTCATTTCAGCAACCAAAACTACGGAATCTCAAGCCGACACTCCGAGTCGTGTGATTCGTCCTCGAATCTCAAGCAGCATCCAATGTGATCTGTATAAGCCATATGGTTGGAAAAGAAACAAAGGTACCGCCTGATTTCAACCACGCGGAATGCAAGCCACAAAATGTTTATAATTTTTTACAAGAAGATGAAGACAAATATTTCTATTCTCTCCATACAAAGAATACTGGAAAGACTCAGGTTATGAAAGTTTCAGGTTACTGCTACTTCAGACCTTTAATGACATACTTTCTCATGGCAAAGCCAAAGTGATGGTTTGTTTACTGTGTTTGTGTATGTGCAACCAATTTTGGGACTTGTATTGTGTCGTGGAAATTTAAAGGAGGTACATGCGATGTTTGCCTCATTTTTATTTCTTATTTTTTGTAACGCTTCAATTTTTACCTTCGACCACACCTCGAGTAGATACATATTACAATTTGATTGCAATATTGTACACGGGTTTATATTACTAGTCAATCAACATGTGCTCCCGCACGGGCTAAAAATGAGTACTCCTATTTTAACCGACCATCTCCAGATTTGGAAACCCCTCTTGCAACGCACATATGCAAATATGCGTTTCTAATGTCTATATTAACGCATTTAATATCCGTTGCTAGATGTGGAGTTGTAGGGTCTATGGCAACGTATACATATACGTTAGTAAGGGTTGTGTACAAGTGTTGCAAGCTAGTAACAGATATATCTTAGTCTCAACAAGGAATACGTGCGCTGCAATATTGAATATACAAATTGCTTGTTTGATTTTTTTGCACTGCCTTTTTGGTGCCAAGATAGCTTGGTGAATTACTGTTAAATAATGAGATACATCTTTTACATCCATTAACAACACACACTTGAACCAAAATCTCATAGAGGTCAAGAAACTGCTATGTTTCCATTAAATAAATTATTCTGTACAAGGGTGACAAAATGATACATTGTGATTGTTTACAAAGGATTCAGTAAATACAGTGTCTAGACCAAAAAGAAAGTATGCATGACATCTGAAGTGGTAATTTTTTCTTGTGTGAATATCATGTACTTCATCTTGCAATCATCTCAACATACAGAGTATCATGCATTTGTCCTGCAGGAAAATATTTAGGTAAGTACATATTCAATAGGATATGCTATTTGTTCAAGGAACAACGTAAAGTGTACATCTCTATTAAAGGAAAACTATAATATTTTAGGGGCAGATCTTTCATCTTACAAATTTGATAGACCAACTAAAAGAACTTAAAATTCTGTCAATTTGCAGCACATAACTCACCTATTTGAAGACAACAATACAGAGCCGATTAATATGCATAGAAAAATTCTGCAGTTGGTTAGCACTAACAGAAGGAAAAATGGTGGGATATGTCCAGAGTAACAGAAGGGAAAATGGTGGCATATGTCCATTATCATCGCAACAACAGCAGAAAATTGGCATGCAGCCTGCCCGACACTGCTCGGCTTCGTTCCAGTTCGCATGCAGCAGTTACACTTGGGCCGTTTGGTACAACTTCACCAAAAACAGCTTGTTTTGGTGAAGCTGAAAAAACTAGTTTTGTCCAGATTTTAGTTCATTTTTGTATCGTTTTTCGAAACAGCTTCACGCTATAGTGTCTCATTTTACGCAAAACAAATGAACCGAAGCTGCTGTAAGCTCTGCCAAAAGGGGCCCTTACAACACGCCATCCTTTGCTCGGTGGTGCTCGGCGACCAGCCGGGGTCTCCGCCAGTCCGACGTTGCAACCACCATGAATAAATGTTTGCAGTCTCTGTTGTCGTGTTCGGATGGTTTCGACAATTTTTTGTCCTCAAGGAATATGCATGAAGTACTAAATGAAGTCTATTTACAAAACCCAGCCACAGATGAGTGTAACTTTGCGTGACGAATCTAACGAGCCTAACTAATCCATGATTTGCTGCAGTAATGCTACAGTAATCATCCTCTAATTGTGCGGTCAAAGCCCTCATTAGATTCGTCTCGCGAATTTGCCAGGGGGTTGTGGAGGTAGTTTTGTAAACTGGCTTTTTTTAATGTCCCTAATTAGTGGTCAAAGTAGGAATCAAAAAATTGTCATGGCCATGTGAACACGGCCGGCAGGACGATGCAACGACCGTCAATAAATGTTTGCAGCATAACACTGTGTGCCCTACTCTGCTCTGCTTCTTTGGTAGTAACATAACACTGCAGTGTCCGTTCCATAGCTCCCATTCATCATCCTTCTCCATCACCTGCCGAGCTGGCTTGGCTCAACAGTTGAGTGCTATACTGCTAGCTCGATGGTGAGCGAGACGACTTGGGTTAGACGACGTATACTAGTGAAGCATACGGGGTCTCTGTTTCTTGTTGTTTTCTTCTTAGCATTTCGGCAATGCTAAGGTACTCTAATTTCATTTTAGGAGGTAAGACTTCGAATCAATCACAACTATTGGTTTTTATGATAGACTAAACATTTAAATAATTAAAATATTTTAAAAAAGAGAATCTAAAAAAATCCCAGTAATCAGCCGTTCCTCGTGCATGTTCCTTTAACTGCTCGTCCCTCGTGTCACGCGCCGCCGGCCTCCAGAAACAGCCGTCACTCACGTCGAGCCGGGACGGCGGCGGAGGACAGAGGAAATTGATCGATTAACCATGGACACTTCCACAGGCTACAAGAATTGAAGACGATGCAAGCCCACATCAAGACCTTGAAAGCTAAACCAAAGCAATTGGAGAATCGGATCAAGGAACTCCAAGCTATTGAAGCCGAACTGATCAAAAGGTTTGAAGAAATACGCAAGGAAATATCGGATACCCAAGGACAACTCAGTCTAATTCCAGCATCCATCGCATCGGCGTGGGAGAACATGCAGAAACGCTTGGATGAGGTCCACCAAGTCCACCAAAGTATCAAGAATGTGCTCGGCTCCGATGTTGATCTGGAAGAAATCCAGAAGATTGATAACATTCACTTGTGTGCGATCGAGATGATCTGCAAATATTGTAATATTTAAAACCACTGGTTGTACTGCTCCGATGACATCGATCATCGATGAACTGGTTGAATCTGATGACGCTGGTCATCGATGAACACTTGTTTGTAAATATTTTTGCCCTTAAAGCGATACGTATCGTATCGGCTATCTTAGTCGACATCGCTTAGAATATCGGCTTTATAAATCGACCCAAATACTTGGGTAATATTTCTTTAAATATTTTCTGTTAAGCGCTTTCGAAAATTCTTCTCCTTCCAATGTTTCCAAAATATACGCATTCTCAGGAACGCATCGATTCACACGATAGGGACCTTCCCAATTAGGTGACCATTTTCCAAACTTAAAACTTTTAGTCCCTATCGGTAAAATCAACTTCCAAACCAATTCTCCTTCGATGAACTCTTCTGGCTTAACCTTTTTATCATAATACTTAGCAACACGTGCCTTATTATTTTCAATGCTTTCCAAAGCTCTCAAGCGAGTTCTAGCCAAATCATCCAACTCAAAATTCATCAAACTTTTATACTCATCGGCAGTCAAGTTTCCTTGTTCTGATATTCGTCTCGATCCGATTTTGATCTCCCAAGGCCAAATAGCCTCATGTCCATAAACCAAATGATATGGGGACAACTTAGTAGAACCATGACACGCCATCCGATATGCCCATAATGATTCGGTCAATGTTAGATGCCATCGCCTTGGTTGTTCATCAATCTTTCATTTGATAATTTTGATAATACTTTTATTTGACGCTTCCGCTTGACTATTGGCTTGTGCATAATAAGGAGAAGAATTTAACAATTTAATACTCATACTGGTAGCAAAGCTTTGAAATTCATCAGACATAAACATAGTCCCTTGATCGGTCGTGACGGTCAGAGGAATACCAAATTGATAAATAATATGTTCCCTGACAAATTCCACAATATTCTTGGAATTAGCAATCTTTAAAGGAATCGCCTCAACCCATTTAGTGAAATAATCAGTTGCCACCAATATGAATTTATGTCCTTTGCTTGATGATGGATAAATTTGTCCGATCAAATCAATTCCCCATCATCGAAAATGCCACGGTTTGATAATCGGATTCATGGCTGATGCAGGCGCCTTTTGTACATTCCCAAACTTCTGGCATTCTTGGCAACCTTTATAATATTCAAAACAATCCTCCAAAATCATAGGCAAAAACAACCCATTTTTCTGATTACCCACTTCATCTTATAAGCTGATTGATGTGCACCACAAACTCCTTCATGCACCTCATCCATCATATCCTTGGATTCCGATTTACTCAAACATCGGAGCAACACACCATCAATCGTCTTATAATACAATTGATTATCGATCAACACATATTTAACAGCCATGAATCTTAATTTTCTGGAAACCTTTTGTGATGGATCCTTAAGATAATTCACAATTTCATACTCCAATCTCCGATTTCCGGTTCTATCGTCATAATCTCATGAAAACGCCGATAACCAGAAGCAGCTTGTGCCAGATTGTTAGCTTCTTGATTTTGAGTATTGGGGATATGTTCAACATCACAAATTCTTTTAGCAATAATCGGCACTCTTCAAAATAATGAATCAGAATATCATCCTTGCATTCATATTTACCGATTAATTGATAAATCACCAATTGGGAGTCTCCAAAAATCTCGACATCTTCAGCTCTGATTTCCAATAATAATTTCAATCCCTAAGTAATGCTTCATACTCAACTCGATTATTTGTAAAACTTGGATCTATCGGATAGCTAAATTCAAAATTTGCCCCCCGAGGCGAAACAATAACGATTCCGATGCCACATCCTTGACCACATGAAGACCCATCAAAGAACAATGTCCACGGCATCGGCTCGATCATTCTAACCTCGTCTCCGATGTGTTGTGTTACAAAATCAGCCATTACTTGCCCTTTGACTGCTTTAGCCGATTCGTATTTCAAATCAAACTCTGATAATGCTAATATCCACTTTCCGATTCTTCCTTTCAACATCGGCATGGACAACATATATTTGATCACATCGGTTTTGCAAACAATCGTACACTCAGAAGATAATAAATAATGTCTCAACTTAGTGCAGGAGAAATATAGGCATAAACATAATTTTTCAACCGGTCAATACCTTGTTTCCGCATCAATCAACTTCCGACTCAAATAATAAACCACTCTTTCTTTCCCTTCAAATTCTTGTATAAGAACAGACCTGATTGATAACTCATCGGTCGACAAATATAATCGGAATGGCTTATCTCTCTGAGGTGGAATCAAAACTGGCGGCATCATCATATATTGCTTTATTTCATCAAATGCCTTCTGTTGCTCCTCTCCACATACGAATTCTTCATCGGCTTTCAATTTCAGCAGCGGGGAGAAAGGACAAATTCTTCCAGATAAATTTGAAATAAATCTTCTAACAAAATTAATCTTACCGATTAACGACTAGAGATTCGTCTTATCGGTGCGTGGTTTAGCATCCCTAATAGCTTTCATGCTTTTCTGTCCGACTTTAATGCCTTTTTCATGAACCATGAGACCCAAAAATTGTCCAGCCGATACTCCAAATGCACATTTGTTAGGATTCATCTTCAAACTGTGCTTTCTTGTACATTCAAGAGTTTCCCGCAAATCGGCCAAATACTGCTTGTATCCATCGGACTTCACCACCACATCATCAATGTATATTTCAACAATCCTGTCGATCAATTTATGAAATATATAATTCATAACCCTTTAATATGTGGCACCAGCATTTTTCAAACCAAAAGTCATTACGACCCACTCATATAATTCAAGTGCACCAGGACATCGGAACGCAGTTTTAGGAATATCTTCTTCTGCCATAAATATTTGATTATATCCCATATTACCATCCATAAAACTAATCACCTTATGTCATGAAACTACATCGACCAACATATCAGCAATCGGCATCGGATACCCATCCATCGAAGTTGCTTTATTAAGATTCTTGAAATCCACACAAACTCGCAATTTCCCATTTTTCTTGAAAACAGGAACGATATTAGATATCCATTCTGCAAATCAACAATGTTGAATAAACTTAGCTTCATATAACCAAGTTATTTTAGCTTTTAATTCTTTATCTAATTCAGGTCTAAATCGTCTCGGCGCTTGTTAAAAGGCCGATACCCTGGTTTGATCGGGAGCCGATGTTCAACAATAGATCGGCTTAAACCCGGCATTTCATAGTATTCCCAAGCAAAACAATCGCGATACTCTTTCAATAACTTTATTAATTATTGTTTAAACTCAGGATCCAATTTTGCACTTACATATGTCGGTCGAGGTCTATCTCCTAATCCTATATCTACCTCTTCTAACTCATCGGCCGACATAAACCCTTGACCAAGTTTACCCTCATCTTCAATAAACTCCTCCATTAATACAAACTTTCAGAGATCGGCTTTAAACCATCATCGAACAATTGTATAAAGTTGCCTTCCCAAATCTTGCCCGATAAGCATTCTATTCCTTCAAATTCCCAAACCGTTAAATCGGCGGTGGCAACGCTGACCGATTCATCGGCTTGGACTGTTTCAATGTGATCCCCATGCCATTGGATGAGACATTGATGCATGGTAGATGGCACACAACAATTAGCATGAATCCAATCACACTCCAGGAGCAAACTGTAAGATCCTTTGCTGTCGATGACGAAGAAAGTGGTAGGCAATGTCTTGTTCCCAATCGTCAATTCAACATTTAATGCCCCCCGAGCCGGCGATGGATTCCCACCAAAATCTTTGCGCATCATATCGGTCTTGATTAAATCATCAGGGCCTTTGCCAAGCTTCCGATATATAGTGTATGGCATCAAATTCACAGCAGCTTCCTCCATCAACAAGCATTTTAGTCATCGGCTTGCCATCAACATATCCTTTAACATATAAGGGCCTCAAATGCCGATACTTTTCATCAACTGGCTTTTCAAATATAGCTTGTTGAGGTTGTAGGACCAGCTGCGCCATTGCCTCTTCAACGTCATCAGCCTCATCATCAATTGAACTAACATTATACTCTACAGGCAACACAAATACCATGTTCACTGATGCCGATGGTCCTTCATCATCATGCTTGGGCTTAGCCTTCCATACTTTGGAATTATCATCTCCTTGACACCTTTTCCTGAGCAATTCCTTAAATCAGAGGTGCTGAACCCGTCTTTTTTGCGTATTGGTCAAACCTTCAGGACACCATTGTGGATTAACCTTTGGATGCGGGCCTGACTTGACCCCTGATTCTCCTCCGATTCCTGTACATCATCTGGTTTTTGAATATTCTCCTTTTTCTTGTACACCAAACGATCATACACAAAAAGACGGTCTCTTTTATATTTTTGGCGATCATTATACCTTCGGCGATCATCGTCCCATCGGTCATAACACCGATTTTCATACTCACGCCGATCGTGATATTCACGCCAATCTTCACGTTCCTGCTGATAAGCAACCTGATCGTGCCAACTACATCGGTGCCCATAATCCAATTGGTCATGTATAGAATGACGTTGCCTTTTTGAATCTCTGTAACTTTCATATTGGTCACTGTATTCTAGACAATCATAGATTGACGGAAGTCTCAATTTCTCATTCCAGCAAAATCTGAATAACAGGCATCCCCAATGGTCTTCATCATCAAACCTTTTCAATGGAGGACTCCGATCCCTTTCTTGCCATCTCACAGATTTTTCAATAAGTTGCCCTGATGTAACCCTGGGTTTGTCCCTGCGTCGGCGATCTTCCCTATAATTCGGATAGTTCCGATCCCTCACCTCATCGGCTGATACTTGACATTCAGGATCAATTGCTCCTGATTTCTTCGCATGGTCCGATGTGAGGACTTTAGCCTTCATCTTCCTGTCAGGGGCTCCGATCTCAACCATATTTTGAGGAAACGGGTGTCCATCAAGCTTCATCGGTTTCTTACCAGTTTCAACTTTAATGATTCCCTTCTCAATTGCCGATTGAATCTCATTGTGAAAAACTTTGCAATCATTGGTATGATGAGATACTGAATTGTGCCACTTGCAATATTTTTTTTCTTCAATTCTTTGGCAGAAGGAATTGTATGATTCGGGGAAAGCCTGATTTGTTTCTCTGCTAACAATAAATCAAATATTTTATTGGCTTTAGTAATATCAAAACTATACCTTTCTGGCTCAACCTTAACCCATGGACAGGCAACAGAGTTCTTATTCTTGGTCCATTCCGCTAGATCGACCTCAGCTTCATCTCCCTCCGAATCATATTCAATATTGGCAATCTTCCTTTGATGTTTCTCCCTCTGATAACCATTGTTGCGTCCTTCATGCTGAGAGAGTTTCTGAATCATGTGTCCCAAGCCTTCAAAATCTTGACTTGTGTATCGATCTCTGACTTGAGGCAACAATCCTTGGAAAGCCAAATCGACTAGTTGTCCCTCCGATAGATTCAACGAATAGCATCGGCTACGGACATCTCTGAATCTTTGAACAAATTCACTGACCGATTCCCCATTTCACTGTCGGAGAGCCGTCAAATCGGACAGTCTGGTCTCTTGTACTCCCATGAAGAAATAAGCATGAAATTGCTTCTCTAGATCGGCCCAATTACTAATAAAATTCAGTGGTAATGAAGAAAAGCATGAAATGGCCGAACCAGAAAGTGACATAGGGAACAGTTTGACTTTCAATGGATCAATCGATGCTACTTCACCATATTGAATTGTGTAGCGACTGATGTGCTCAATGGTGGTAGCATCTCCTTGTCTAGAAAACTTGTAGAAATCTGGAATCCTGAATCGGGCTGGCATCGACAACATATCAAACCAGTCCGGATACTGCTTCCGATACAGATAGGATAGTCCCTTTGGTTTCAAACCAAACTAATTTTTCATGACATCAGCAATCTTATCTGTCCAATTCTCCTGAACATAATTTCCCTGACTGATCGGAGCATGTGTCGATGTCATTATGACTCGTGTCTCAGCAGGCCTAATCGACGGCTCCCGATAGTCAGCTCCCCTGTTCCTTGGTGGATTCTCGGTGTTGAAGTAAGAAGGATACACCATCTTTCCATTAACCACAGGGATTCGCTACCAAACTGATCTATATGTTGAGATGCGCCAGAATCTTTTGGCTCTTGTTCTTCTTCTCCTTCTTCTTCTTCAGTTCCATCTCCCACCTTGGCTTTTGACTTTTTTGCTTTGGGAATTTCATAACACTTAGGATGTGTTTCTGGTGATGTCGATGAACTGATCTGCACAATCTTTTTCTTGAGGTCTTTAATTGCCGAAGAAGCACTAGTATCAAAATAAGCAGGTCCCTTCTGGATATCCTTCCATATTGCTCCATCCAGCAATTTGGCGATCAATCCCACCACCGTGTTACCCAATATTCTAGATTGGTTAATCATAGCATGACTCACACCAGCATCTATGTAATCTTGAAAGAACTATCTCTCATCTGCTAACTGCTGTGACCCGATCAAACGCTTCCTTAGGGACAGGAAACTGATTTTTCTTGATCACAGCGTTGCGAGTCTTGCTGAATGAGTCTAGGCACAGGTTCTTGAATTCTTCAATTTGTACTTCCACGAGTTTGTTCTGCTCGTCACTGAGGTCTTCCATCGTGACAGAGGGATCTCACCGCCTTTGTCTCCAGGAGGTGCCATCACAGAAGCTTTCTAGTCCCACCAAGCGCGCCAAAATGTGTTGACGCCAAAAAAATCAGGCGATGATCTTCTGAGTATCAACACTGTGGCCTGGAAGATTTGCTTGAACTTTAGTGCAGGTCCAAAATCTTGAGGTTCGTGGCGTGCCAGTCAATTTGACCTGAAATTGACAAGGTAGGGTTTAATCAGTAAATCACAAGGAACTAATTGGCCAAAGCCCCAATTCGTTCCAACAATCGGATCAGCATAAGAAGGAGTCCGATTTGCGAGCATGAACCATTGGCCTTGAGTCCGATTCTTGATGATATGACATGTATTAAAACAAACCATCGACTATAGAAGCCGAATCAGAGATAAACCTAACTTAAACTCATTCCTTAATATGCATCTTTCCAAAGGTAATAAACAAACTAGATCTCGTGTCACTAACAATCGGATCGGTTTCGAGACAGCGTTGCTAGCAGGGCACCGATTAGCTTGCTTACTCCGATAGATTGATATATATCAAAAAACTCGTTTAAACCAGATTTATTTGTAACTTGCTTATTGAATCTAAATCAGCTATATAAACAATATGAACAGATCTATTATGAAACTTGAATTAGAATGAAATAGAATAGATCTTTCGAGCAGATGTAAGCCGATAAGACAGAATTAACAAGATACGATAAAAGGTGAGCGATCTAAACGAAGAAGGGCGATACGCCTCAATCTAAAGCCTAGAACAACTCGATAAATTGGTGAATTAACTAAACGAAGAAGGGCGATACGCCTCAATCTAAAGCCTAGATTAATTCGATAAATGTCGCACTTATAGACAAACCGAAGGTCAAGATGATGCAATCCTGCTTGCTGAAGAACTCGACGAAAAGGGTTGTTGGCACGAGGGCCGAAAGTTGTGTTGTATTGATTGGTTGTGTGAACACCCTTTACAATGGCGCATGGTTTATATTTATACTCTGGAAGTCTAGCTAATCCTTACCGGCTACGACAATATCTCTAATTTATTTAAAGCAAACTAATCTACAACTACCAAAAGCATTACAATTGCCGTGCAATTAGGCCATGAAGAAGCTTCTAGATGCATCGCTTCCTTGAAAGTCGTACGCGCTCCGGCCTCCTTAGCCCCGCATCCGATCAGGATTCCATCGGACGAACTCTGATCGGAATCGGAGACCTTCAACTCAGAATCAGACTCGGCCTCCAGCCCTGGCTCTAACATGCACAATATTTCTTATATATTAGCCGAGTCAAAATCTGGTGTCAACAATATTAACAATTAATGCAAAAACAATAATGTAGAAATCATATACCAATGTAACAATAATTCCGCTTCTATAAACATTAGGGGCTGCTTGGTGCAAATGAAACAATAATTCCGCTTGTCTGTGGAACTGGCAAAATCAGCTTATTATGCTATACCTAAGATACTCATCTAATTCTTCCGGGTAAAAATTCTGCTTTTTCAACTAGGAAGCTATTATATATAGAAGCTTTTGCCTCAAACATGATCTTAGAACAGAAATTGGAAGCACCACGTATACCACTTAATAATTATACTACATTATTATGCATGAAATGAGGAAGGACGTACTTGGAAGATGAATGTTTTGATAAAAAAACTTCTCTTATACTTTTTCTGTAAACTTAAATTTCAAGAGGCCAAGTTGGATCAACAATTTGGTCCCTGTAAAAGTCTCAAGGGGTGAACTGCTCTTAACGTTAGTTTTAATTGCCACGCCACATTTAGCTTTTAGCTTTGACGATGGATGTGGCTACGCTATTCGAGCTATCCATGGTAAACGGGCACATTTAGCTTTTAGCTTTAATTATGGACGTGGCAGGACCGCATACAGAACTCCGCTCCATTTGTCTGTAGGATCGGTGATTACATTTCAACTTTCCAGAATAGCCCACCAATCAGCGTTCACATGCTATCCATTATTTCGCGCGCCTTTCATTGTCACAACCAGATCTAAAGTGTCCACTATGTCGTTGCAGGCCTCACGATGCGCGAGCCAAAGCCCCCGATTGCATAATACTAATAAAGTATCCTCCAGTACGTACGGCTCTGTTGACCAGCAATCTTTATTTCCAGAGGCTACTGGCGGTGAGTAGAACAAAATTCATCAATATGTAGTATTCATTCCAAAGGCCTAGTTGATCGATCTGTAGGCAGAGTTTTAATCTTTGGGCTTTGTTCGGTTGGAGGCGATTTTTGACCCTGGCGTTGATCTATTCCCTGCTAGGAATGAGTTAATTCCCCCTACCACCCAATAATATCCCTGCATGGTTCAGTTTCCGTGCGCTAATTAATAATAACTCGTGATATCCTCTGGTTGTACACTAGTACAAAACGATTTATGATGATACCTCTTGATGTACTGTGGTGGCAGTTGGTATTGGCTCCCGCCAGCACAAAGCGCCCTAGCTATATTGTGATAGTGGGCCACATATTTAAGCGCCCGCTAGCACTGATCGATTTGTGCTGGCGGGCCACACAAGCGCCCGCTAGCACATATGCACCCTATTTGTGTTTACAGGCCACATAAGCGTCCGCCAGCACAAATTATTTTCTTTTTTTATTTGAGAAAATTCATTTAATATATAACAATAGCAAATTATGTCAAAAAATTTGGAACTTTCACTCAACATGTTATATGTAGTATATTTCTTGGGGATATTTACATATTTGCCACTCTTATGGTTGGCACTCCTTCAGTTGTCACTCTTATAATGGCTCCTACATTTTTGCCACTCTCTTTTAGACGTTGATACATAATCACTATTTTGTCCGACGTGGCACGCCACATCCGCGTTACAGCGCATCACTCACGTGGCAAAGAGCAGGAAAAGATGTATATGCCCTTGCCCCTCTCACATTAGCCCTTCCCTCCCCTCTCTTATGCCACTGACATGTGAGACCCACCGGTCAGGGTCATCTTCAACCTCACGTCCCTCTCTCTTCCCGGCGGAGTCTTATTCTCTTCTGTTCCCCACGAGGCCACGACAAATCGAGGCCAGGACCGACCACTCGAGCTACCCCAGTGTCATAGTATCCATACACCCCATGGCCCCAAGATCACCATGCCCGTCGACAATGTCTGCTCATTATCGCAGAAGAACTTTACGGTTCCCAAGTACGGAACGTTAGTTATTTTCCAACAATTTTTGGAAACGAGTCTCGAACCATAACAATCCAGATAAGTTTCCAAAGTAGTCGAATTCTATGGATTTTAATTTTTAAAATATAAGGGTACACGTGTGTTTTTAAACAAAATGGGTTCATGCATCTCCATCTATTCTATCACTAGAAATACTGTCATAAATTTGGGGGGGGGACTATAGTCATTTTTGCAAACAAATTAACTAACAGAAATGTCAGATAAGGAATAAAACTTAGATTTAGGTGCATATAAGGGAAGGAAAAATTTCCAGGGTCGTAGAAGGAATTGAGTCATCTTTCATTGTCAAATAAAGAATTTCTCCTCCTATCTTGGTGAGTGAGGTATTGGTTAACTATTCATATAGGTTTTGTTCAGCGAGCTAGAGTGATTGAGTCCACGTAGAATGGGGAGAATAGAAGGGGTCGGCGTCTGCACTCGCTCACGAATCCCTCTCGGCCGCTAGCTGTGGTGTGGGCTCGCGCAGGTGCGGACAAAAGCCCCCGCTTTTTGTTGTCACACAGTGCACACGCCCATAAGGACATGTAAACATGTAGCACATTACCCGACCCCACGCCGCAAAAGCAATGAACACTGTCAATTGTCAGGCCAAACCACTCCACAAACATGGGTGCCAGCAAACACTGGCTGCAGCTAACAGCAGATAATACCCAGAATTTTAGTATCTAGCCTTTTAAAATTTGTATCTACAATGATGATTTCTATAGTATATATAGCTATAATCTAAACACACCATTAAGTAGCATGTTGCAACCACATCATTCTCGAGTGCTTGTCGCATAGCGCAACCCAAAGTGAAACTTTTGCAGTACTGTGCACAAGAGCACATGCCAAACACTGGATGCATCTTTTGCTATTGTATTGTTGAGAACGTGGCCCCATGTTAATCTTGACCTCCAAGCTCTTGTCTTAGATTAGTAATTTGTTTCAATCAGTCTTTAACCGTCCAAACCTCTCATATGTATGAGGTCCCCCGCAACAGCCCTGAAATCGTCCTCGAGGTTTAGAGTTCTCCAAGGAGTCAAGGACCTGAATCGGAGGAGACACTACTGGAAAACGGATTTGGCCTGTCGGTGTAACACCGACAGGGAAATACCGAAATACCGACAGGAAAATTGAAAACTCATTTCCTTGTCGGTGCCCCGACAGGGAAACTCCGACAGGCCAAGAACGACAGGGAAAATTACATTTGCTTGTCGGTGCGCCGACAGGATTCATTTCCCTGTCGGTAATATACACACAGGACAAATTTTTTTCGTCGGGTTTATATTTTTTCCCCTGTCGCGTGGAACCGACAGGAAATATAAGATTTACCGCCAAGGAAAGATTTTTTCCTGTCAACGGCGGACCGACAGGATAATATATGTTTTTTCTGTCGCTCTTGCACACCGACAGAGAAGATACATATTAGTCTGTCGGTGTGACAACCACGACAGGGAAAATGTAAACCCTGTCGACTGTGTAACCGACAGGACAATTATGAAAACTGACAGGGAAATTTATAATTAACAAACATGAAAGTTTCTAAAACACTAGCTCAAATTAAATCTCAACCATTCATAGAACAGGATACATCACAGTTTCATTGCACAATTGTTACAACAGGATGCATTTCATTTTCATTGCACCATTCAGATAATATACATATAGTGCCGATGTCTAAAAGTTTGTCATCAATCTACCCAAAATACATGAGGCCATTGTATACACCATGCATATATAAGAGATGATGTCCATAGGTTTGTCATCGATATACCCAAAATACAGCAGGCCTTACATACTTCATCCCAAAGGTAGCTGACATCACTACTTCAAATCAGCATATATGTTGTAGCTATAAGCCTATAACCAAAAGTGCAGTTCATCAATTTGGCCAAAAGCCATAAACTCTTAGCTGAACCTAGAAGCTAGCTAGAGTTTAGCAAAAGTCAGTCATATTCTCCCCTCACCATGCTCCGTCCATGTTTCATAACCTTCCTTAAACCCATGCTTACATAAGTGCATCTCTACCGTAAATCTGTTGTGCCTAAAATAGTTGCGACACATGGCACAAGGGCACTTGATGCAAGCATTTTCAGCTACACCCGGAATTGAAAAGGCAAGATTCAAGAACTGAGTTGTTTGATCAATCCATTCATTAGAGGGAGCTTTACCACGCTGCCAACCACTATACATCCATGTGCGTTGTGACATTCTAACTGGTTCTGTGATTCAAAGATTAATATATAAATTACCACAAAAATTCTGTTCCACAACTGCGACAATAGTTGAATAATAAAAAATGCAAATGCACTCACAACACAAGCATAGAATAACATGAGTACAGGAAGTGGTGGTTCACCTGGAATCCAAGAGGTCAATCACCAGTCTAGTGATATGCTTGACTATGTTGAAAGTTCACTCCAGCCTTCCAGGTTGCTCTTGTCCTCCCTGGTTCAGCCCTATATTTTCAATGCAATACATTAAGGGCAGAGATCAAACTTGCAGTACAGTAATATAAAGCTTAACAACAGTTGATTCTTATACAGTTGATTTTGGTTAAAAAAATTACTGATATTGTTTATGCATGGTGCTCCTCTTATAATGACCGAAAACACAAAATAAACACACATCAGTGCAAAAGCAGTATGCGGCCAATAATCAAACAGATATGAGTTCAGCCAGTCACAGTTTAAAAAATTAGTCTTGACTCCATTTCTAAGGAAGCCAAAAATTCAGTAGGCCACAAGTTAAGAATCAAGTCTTTAACACAATTATTTAAGTTGCAATGAGATTGAAGTAGTCTAGTCTACTAGTCACTGCTCTGACTAAACAAAGATTTGTAACTTGTTTACCCAAACTCTAGAGTGTGGATATAATGAATTTACTTGCATTACTAAGAATGCCCACTAACCTCAGTATCCATCTACTCTGAAGCAATCTAGGAATGCAGGATATGCTCATGCAGCCAGTACCCAGGCAAGGAAAGAAAGTAAGCCCTCACAATCAGGCCTACTGTAGAATCAGTCAAATGCACATTGCTATATATTAAGCTACTAGCTAAATTAGGAAGGCACAAATCTAGCACCCAATGATTATTCTTAACAGAGTAACCACTTGCTCAAAGGTACATTGATACAATTTTGCTGAACAAGATATAGAATAAGATGCAAATTTTCTGAACCACAATATGAACAAAGTTGGGAAAAGAACATGGCTTAACCTTACTCACCTTAGTTCAGAGTGGAAGCTGGACGCAATTGTCGGCTTTGGTCTCTGGCGTCTCTTCCGGCTTCACCACGGTCTCTAGATCCAATGTCCCGGGATCCTCCTGCAGCGTCACACAAACCTTCATCAATCTGGCGGGGGGAAGTGGAGCAGAGGACGGAGTTGAAGGGGCGAGCGGAGGCCGGACTCGCGGGGGGCGCGCGTACCAGGAGTCGCAGAGGGGCGAGAGCGGAGGCCCGAGTCGCGGGGGCGCGCGTACCAGGAGTCGNACGCACGGGGGCGCGCGGGGCCCTCGGACAACGGCCGCGCGAAGGGGGCGGCGGAGGGACGGCGCCGACCGTGGCGGCGGAAGCGCGTGCGGGGTTGCGGCCTCGCCCAGATTGGCTGAGCTACAGAGAGGGGAAGGGAGGGGTTAGGGTTTTTGACGCGCGGGCCCTTTGACGGACTGAGAGACTGCGTGGTAAAACGATTCGGCCCGCGAACGAGCGCCAAACTAAAAAATAGGCCCGCGAAACGAACGCGCCAGATCGAAATTATCATTTTCGCGTCGGTACTCAGCTTCGCGACAGGGCAATACGTATAAACCGACAGGGCAATTTTGTTTTCCCTGTGCGTTAATCGGTACCGACAGGGAAATTAATTTCCCTGTGAGTATATGCGCTAGCACAGGGTAATTTCTCTTTTCTCTGTGTGTTTCTCCTTTTGCCTATCGGTACAATATAACCCGACAGGGTAATATATTATTATACTGTCGGTCCATGAAAATACCGTCAGGAAAATTGCACACCGACAGGCCAAATACGTTTTCCAGTAGTGAGAGCAGTAGTCCTCTAATTACTGTAAGTAGCAAAGCTCTTGAATGTATTGATTCAAACAACTTACTTTATTTAGCTGTAACATATTTTGGGACTTCATCAGGATATGTTTTTGCGACACGTTTTTACAGCTTCCAGTTATGTAATGTATTACAGTGACAACGCACTATCAGCTTCTAACATTAATTTTGTGTTACTGTAGTTCTTGTCTCTGTAACACAATATGACAAAACTAGTGCTATGTGTTATAGAGTCTTTGTCATTTACACATAGATTTGTGTTTCTAGACAACTTCTTTATAACACATTGATGAATGTTTTACGAGAGTGTTTGCAATAGCTATGTTTTGTAGTATTGGCAAGACATGTAGGGCTTTATTGCAGAGTCTTGGACGTGGACACAATTTCATAATTTTTATTATGGTTTTAAATTTACAGATACATCTTATTTTTCCTCATATTTGTATTTAGTGTTTTGTGCAGTGTGCACTACTTAAACAGAGGAAAGAGTAGAGAAGGAAAAATCACGAACCTGAAAGAGTGCAGTGCACTTGATCAGGATGAGTCGTTCCAGCGAGTGGATTTTGGACTCAGCTGCATCTTTCCACATCACCTTCGAGCAAGGGCTGCGGTATGACTTCGGGCCACTGGAAACAACCCAACCCAACACGCTCTGCGATGAAAGAGGCGAGCTTCTGCCCGTTCGTGGGCGTGGGCGGCTACGCACCGAGGATTTTGACATCCCGGACGTGTTGTATGTTCCGAGTGTGCGTTGCAACCTCATTTCAGTGGACCAGCTTGGTCGCAATCACGGCTTTGAAACGACCATAGGCTTGTCCAAATTCTACGTGAAGAATCCAGCCACCGGGCAGAAGGTCGGCTGGATTAAGCTAGATGATTGCCGACCATCTTGTCATCACCCAGGTACGTAATTAAGCTAGATGATTGCCGGATTAAGCTAGATGATTGCCGGACAAGGAGTGGATTCTTGACTCCGGCTCGCGGATCCACTACACATTCAACCTGCGCCTGCTGCGCGGCCTGGTGACGTACAAACTCCAGGCCATTGCCGACGCGCTTCCGCCGGAGGGGTCCAACGATGATGGAACGTCGTTGTGGCCGGAGGGGGCTGATAAGGATCACCTGTACATCCTCGGCCGTGGGTCCGTGCAGACCGAGGGGCGATTCATGGTCCCCGACGTTCGCTACGTCCAAGGGGAGACCAGGAACGTCATCTCCGTCGCCCAGCAGCTAGTTACCGTATGCAAAGAATATCATGACTTGGACGAGTGCGCCTGCTTTTCCTATGATTTTTTACACAAGCTAGTTCTAATGATTATATTGTAATCTAATCACCAAAATTCACAAACAATAGCATACTGGGGACATAATATCCTTGTACTCATGTGTGCTGTCAGGTCCAGCAGGTGCGTAGTATATACACAAAATTGAAGTGGCATATATACGCACACAAAACCATCACTTGGATGCCTTATAAAAACGGAGCTCTAGGTTTTTTCTTTAATATGATGTGGATACCATAGAATAAGATATTTCTAAGTTAGCATAGACAAATAATATCATGACTTGGACGAATGGTTTTTTTACACATGTTAGTTCCAATGATTATATTGTAATCTAAATATCTAATCACCAAAAATCACAAACAATATCATGCTGGGGACATAATATGCCTGTACCAATGCTTGCTGTTAGGTCCAGTAAGTGCGTAGTATATATACAAAATTAAAGTGGCATATACGCACACAAAACCATCACTTGGATGCCTTATAAAAACTGAGCTCTAGGTTTTTTTTCTTTAATATGATGTGAATACCATAGAATAAGATATTTCTAAGTTAGCATAGGCAAAGAATACCATGACTTGGAAGAATGATTTTTTTACACATGCTAGTTCCAATGATTATATTGTAATCTAAATATCCAATCACCAAAAATCACAAACAATATCATACTAGGGACATAATATGCCTGTAGCC
>CM014277.1:79565270-79605288 GCA_004135705.1 Alloteropsis semialata
CGCAAGGTGGGTGGATCCCCCACCAATTCAGCCGTATGAAGAGTACATCGCCTACCTCCACCTCGTCATCGATGAGCTACAGCAAGAGGTGGACAACACTAGGCTCCTTCAAGATGACGTTCCTGATGGTTCTGAGGAGGGCAGTGCACCAAGCTTTGCGCCACCAGTTTGTTATGACCCAAACTGTCGGTGCTCATGCCACCTAAACAGTAGCCAACCACCACCACCAGCGCCACCGACCGAGCCTCGCCCTAAGTACTACTTTCCCTCGCAGCACTCGGGTGGATCTCTCTTCTCTTTCGAGCAGTAGAACTAGACGCATCGTCGAAGCGTCAATTTAATTTCCCTAAGCGTCAATTTAATTTCCCTAAGGCATGTTAGGATTAGAAAGGTGTGTCGTACATGCCATTGCAAGGTCAAGCTATGTATCTTAGTGCTACTTTAGTCAAGTTAAATGTCCTTCGAGGTTTAATATTATTATTTTTAAGCTCGTAATATTGTGTTTGACTCTGCATTGTTCTTATTTTTAAGTTCATAATATTGTGAGACCGAATGCACAGAAAATTTAATACACATCACTGCATTCAATTGCCTTGGCTTTCATTGAATTTAAATTGCATGACAGAAAAGGTCATGGTTTAATACACATCACTGCATTCAATTGCCTTGGCTTTCATTGAATTTAAATTGCATGACAGAAAAGGTCATGGTGCGCCATTAACCTTTGACCTACACAATCTATTACATTTTGCATTGGCACGTGACGCGACACGATTAACATGACTCGTCCTAAACCTAACATGCCTTAGAGAATTTAGATAGCCTGGCAGATAACTTCAGGGACTCGTGAATCCCTCTTCTCACGAAATTCCTTTCTAATTTCTTCAATCTCCTCCCTGAATTGCTCTCCGGCAAGTCTGTTAGCTTCAGCCCTTTGTGCCGCCTGTCGTCCTTCCTCGGCTCTCATCTTCATCTCGTCCCAGCGCATCTGGTCCTTCCAGCTGATGGAGTCGTCGATCCATTCGGTGAAGTGACATGCCCTGGTGTCTGGTGTAGCGGTCCTTCTGCCTCCCTGTGTCAATTCGTAAAAAAACGATAACAATGTTAGTACTTCAAACAATCATCAGTTCTTATTCTTTGAGGTCATTACCTGCGAACTGTTTGTTATCTCATGGATCCTCTGGCAACACCAGTACCTCCTCCCGTATGTGCCTTCTTCGAATGAGATAGCCATCCCGCTGTTCATGCCACAATAGCACTCGGGTGGAATCTCATCCTTTGGCCTCTGGTTGGCAGCAAGGATTGATCTGTCTGGATCATTGCGCGAAGCTCCCTCCATGGCTTCCATCTCTCGGCGCAGATGCATGAATCCACCTTGCCTCCTATACCTCGACCCACTCCCACTCTGGTCAGCCATTTTGGTTTTTGTGATGTGGGTTGAAGGGGACGAATGAACGTGATATTAATAGGCCACCAAGTACCCCACCCCAGCCAGTGGGCCAATGGATCCGTGTGGTGTGTTTTTGCACTCACTCAGGAAGGACATGGTGTGGGCCATTGAATCCGTGAGGTGTGTTTGTTGCAGTCACTCAGCAAGGAGATGGTGTGGGCCATTGAATCCGTGGGATGTGTTTGTTGGAGTCAGTCAGAAAAAACAGAATATCTATTAAGGAAAAAAAATCAAAAACCTATTTAAACAATTTTCAACCATTATAATAATGAAAATAACAATTTCAAAGAATTAAATAATTTACCTACAAAAAACAGAATATCTATTACTAAAAAATCAATAACCTATTTAAACAATTTTCAACCATTATAATAATGAAAATAACAATTTTAAACAATTAAACAATTTACCTAAAAAATTAATTGGAGGGCCATTGAATCCGTGGGATGTGTTTGTTGCAGTCAGTCAGAACAAAAAATAAAATATCTGTTAATAAAAATCATCAATAACCTATTTAAACAATTTTTAACCATTATACTAATGAAAATAACAATTTTAAACAATTAAACAATTTACCAACAAAAAATTTAATTCAAATAGTTATCGCCATTTCATTTGGCGGTTTGGCTAACCGCCAAACCATTTGGCGGTTTCATCAAGAAACCGCCTGTTGGTTTAGCGGTTTAATAAAACGCCGGTTCAAACGGTGGTTCAGCTAACCGCCGTTTGATACGGCGGTTACGTCTGCTTACCGCCGTATCATTTGGCGGTAGCTATTTGATACGGTGGTTGGGTGACAGATTTGCAAAATCTGCCACCCAGCAGTTGTTTTTGAAAAATCGTAAAAAAAAATTAAAAAAAAATCGCCAACCTGCATGGACTGGCCCATGGTGAAATGTTTTGCGGCTCAGGCCCAAGAGCAGCAGCAACGATTGTATAGCTTGACGTTGTGCGCGCTATTCCTAATTGCATGCCAAAAACAAACTGAGTAACATGTCAACATAGTTGCATATTCCTATAGTGAATTTATTAGTATTGTAGATATTGATATATTTGTCTATAAGTTTGGTCAAAATTAGACAAGTTTGGCTTAATTAGGACAAAAGCCAAAATAACTACTAATTTTGAACTGTGGGAATAGATGGTGCATGCATGACCCTGTGTACGTAATTCCTGGTTCCGCCACTATTTGATGTGTATATCCATTTTTATTGTTTTGAGCTAGATAGATTCTCGGATCCAACATGGACATTGGTATGTGTTGTCCATCTGCACACTAGTTAGGCAATTCTGAGATATGTGCCTTGTGCACTGTGTGCTGACCCTCAGCGCATACGATTTCATCATACCGTGCTCAAATATAGTTAGTTGGCCTTATAACACATGCGTCTTGTGTGGTCGATGCAATGAGTCACGGCGGATCAGATATTAGAATTACGAATCAAATGGGTTATGTTACAAAATATAAATGCAACTTTTTTAATCTCAAGAAACTCTTTTACTAAATTATAAAATGTAATTAAATGGGTTATGTATATATGCAGGAGGCCCAGCGAGGACGGTGTGCCAAGAGCGTTGTTGGCTATCAAGGTCGGCGCCCAGGCCTACTACGCCTGTGCTACCGCCGCTTCTGCGCAGCATACGAACAGAAATGTTTATATCCTGGACACCGGTGCTACACACCACATGACTGGGCACAAGGATCTGATGGTGCCATCGTCGTACACTGGCAGGGACGACTGGACCGGATTTCTCGAGGGCATTGTCAAGAATGTTGACGTGGGCAACGGCATGTCCATCCCTATCCATGGGATCGGGGACATAGTGACTGATAAGTTAAAGCTCAAGAATGTGCTGCACGTTGAGGGGCTGGGGGCTAACCTGGTCTCCATCAGCCAGCTCGTGGATCAGCTTACAGTACAGGTAGCCCGGGATCAGGCTCCTCCGCACCAACCCGTGCACTTGCAACCAGAGGTTCGGACTCAAGAGGTTGCTGATCCGCTCCAGGCGCAGGGTGTGCCGCAGCTTCTTGTGAACGAGCTTGCCCATCAAATCGAACGTCTGCAAATCGGTCAGGAACAGATCACTGATCTTGCTCATCTGATTGAAGGGCTTGATAACAATGAGCTTCAGATCTACAACATTGTTCATTGTCTAGAAAAAATGAGCGTGCCCAAGATTCTGGTCAATGAGGTTTTTCAAGAACTCAAAATCGTTCAGACAGAGAAGCCGAGAAGTCGCATCAACAATCTTGCTCGCCGGATTTGCGTGCCCCAGGTGCTGTTCGGTGCGGAGAAATGCTTGGTGAAGGTAGGAGACTTCCAAGTGGGCCATGGCATCCGGAAGGGCGACCTTTACCATCTACTTGAGTTGCGGTCATGTCCGACTGTGAAGCTATCCCTTGAATCGGGCGATCCTGGTCCTGGGAGGTGGGTGCTCAAAAAGACATCTTAAATCTGAAGGGAATATTAATTGGATCAAACTCTACAAGGAATTCTGCACCGTAGTATAACTCTGCAAGTGTAGGTGAACTACCGCCTTCTATATATGTATCAACTTAATTTGCTTCATATACATATGTATCTATCTAATATATTGTCTTACCCGTCGTTCTGAAACATTTACGCACTGCTGACACTACCGGAAACTCGAAGTTTCCGTGTGCCCGAAACTTTACCATGTGCAACCTATCGGGGGCTGATAAGCTACACCCTTCAATCGCTTTTTTCAAGATGGAAGAAGTAGATTCAAGATTTGACCCTCAGCCGGATTCTTCGACTCAACCTAAGGCTCGGAGGGCTACTCCATATGGAGTGCGACTTTTCGCCGCACTCCATATATCAAGATGTTCACTGCTGGAGGTTTTCAACGAAGGCGCAGTAGGGCGAGGAACAACTCGGCTGATGCTAAATTTGTTGGAAAACAACTCAGCGCACGTGAAGACTTTGAGCACACCATACCCTCATGGCAGCTTTGAGGAACTTTGAAGATTCAGCCAAGAGCACCAAAACTACTCGGCAAGGATCGAAAAAGTACTCAAAGACTGCTGCATACGGCTATGAAACGCTCGGGGGCTTGTCGGGGATAGAATCCCCAGTATCCGCAAGGAAGGAAGAAGGCGGACTCCTATTAGAATTCCCCTGTAATCCTACTAGGACTCATACCGTGTAATCCTACTAGGACTCCTACCTTGTAGCCGACTAGGAACCCGCCTCCTGGACTATATAAAGGAGGGCCGGGGTACCTAGATGGGCATCGGAAAACACTCCAGCGCAGGGCGTAATACTATACACTCCATACAGGACGTACGGTACGCTGCCTTGGCGGCCCGAACCTATCTAAATCGTGTCTTGTGTCCCGCGTTTACCTTCATGCTTCAGGTTTGGCGATCCCCCACCGCACAGATCACTACCTTGGGGACCCCCCATAGTAGGCTAATTGGCATAAAAAACCGACAAAGATTAAATATTACTTGTCTTCGCCGCTGGTCATGAAAGCTCCTAGCAGAGGATTACCATTTAAATTATATGTGGCTGCTGAAGATCAAGTAATTGGGGCTGTTTTGACTCAAGAAACCGAAGGAAAGGAGCATATTATTACTTATGCAAGTCGTCGATTATTGGATGCCGAAACAAGGTATATATTTATTGAAAAGCTTTGCTTATCACTATATTATGCTTGTACCAAGATGAGGCATTATTTATTATTCAATATTTGTATAGTGGCTTGTCAAACCGATATTATTAAATATATGTTGCATAGACCAATTTTGAGTGGTAGAATTGGTAAATGGGCTTATGCTCTCATTGAATATGATTTGGCTTGTGAACCTTTGAAATCTATGAAAGGCCAAATTGTTGCTGATTTTATTGTTGAGCATAGCATTAATGATAATGATTTAGATATCGGTTATATTACTTTTACTCCATGGAAATTGCATTTTGATGGATCGGTTTGTAAGAGCGGTTGTGGTATTGGTGTTGTTTTTATATCGCCAAGTGGTGCTGAATTTGAGGCTCTTAACCGATTGGAGAATGATTGTACAAATAATCAAGCCGAATATGAAGCTTTATTGTTCGGGCTAGAAATTTTGCATGACATGGGAGTAAAATATGTGGAAGCATTTGGTGATTCTCTGCTGGTTGCACAGCATGTAAATAAGGCATATCAATGCTTTGATGGATTTTTAAATGCATATCTCGATAAATGCTTGGATATGATTGCTCAATTTGATGAATTTTCTATATATCATGTTTCAAGAGATGAGAATCCAAGGGCAAATGCTCTGGCTCAGCAAGCATCTGGCTATGATATTCATAAAAGAAATTTTCATGAAAGAAAGCCGACGCTTTGCATAGCCGAGTTCTCTGCCCAGGAAGAACCGGTTGCACCAGATTCAGAAACCGGTGGAACCGGAATATCCGATGGAACCGATTCCAGAACCGGTGAAATCGGTTTCTCTGCTGACAGTGACACTTCGGCCATCGAGTAATCTAAAATTAATAAGGACGAAGTTGTTGATTGAAGAATACCCATTATTAAATATTTGCAGAATCCTAGTCATAAGTTTGACAGAAAAGTCCGACGGTGGGCATTTAAATTTACTTTGGTTGATGGTGAATTATATCGTCGGACGGCTGAGGATTTATTATTGAAGTGCTTGGATTCTGATCAAGCTAAGGTTGCAATGGGTGCAGTTCATGAAGGAATTTGTGGTACACATCAATCGGCTCCTAAGATGAAGTGGCTGTTGAGAAGAGCTTGTTTTATTGGCCTAATATGATAGCTGATTGTTTTCGGTATTACAAAGGTTGTGAAGAGTGTCTAAGGTTTGAGAATATTCAGATGGTTCCAGCTGCTTTATTACATCCTATTATCAAACCTTGATCTTTTCGAGGATGAGGATTGGATTTTGTTGGGCAGATTCATCCTCCTTTATCAAAGGGACACCGCTTCGTGTTGGTGGCTACTGATTATTTTACAAAGTGGACCGAAGCAGTACCTTTGAAGAATGTGACACATTGGGTTGAGTTTATTACTGAGCATATTATCCATAGATTTGGCATTCCACAAACTTTGACTACTGATCAAGGTACTTCATTTATATCAAAGGAAGTTTGTGAGTTTGTTGAGATGTATGGTATTAAATTGCTCAATTCATCTCCATACTATGCTCAGGCTAATGGACAGGCTGAGTCTAGTAATAATATTTTTATTAAGCTCATTAAAAAGAAAATAGAGAAAAATCCTAGGAGGTGGCATGAGGTTTTATCGGAGGCTTTGTGGGCTCATCGTATATCTAGACATGGTGCTACTAAAGTAACTCCTTTTGAGCTTGTATATGGCCAGGAAGCTGTTTTGCCTATTAAAGTGAATTTGAGTGTTTATCGGTTGGCTAGACAAAATGATCTCAATGCTGTTGATTATCATGACTTAATGATTGACAATATTGATGAGGTGACGACAAGCGATTAAAGGCCTTGAAGGAGATTGAGAAGGACAAAATTTGGGTTGCCAAGGCTTACAACAAGAAGATAAAACCAAAGTCTTTTTAGGTTGGTGATCTGGTTTGGAAAACAATTCTACCCATAGGATCGAAGAGCAACAAGTTTGGTAAATGGTCTCCAAGTTGGGAAGGTCCATACAAGATAATTAAGGTGATCTTCGGCAATTCTTTTATGGTGGAGACTTTGCAAGGTCAGCGGCTGCCAAGAGCTCTCAATGGGAGGTATTTAAAGAAGTATTATCCGAGTATTTGGTAGGAAGCTTAATTTATATGGCCGATAAAGTTGAATATCGCCGTTAGGATGAAAAGGCCGATGGATTTTGTTGAACATCATCCTTAGGAGTATTTCTTCGTGCTAATATGTTTTCTGGTACGCAAGCATTACCAAAAAACAGGAGGGCATATGTTGACGATCAAAATTGGCACGGAGCAGGATTTGCAGGGAAACCGGATTCAAGAACCGATGGAACCGGTTTGGTTCACTGTGGCCCATTTGACAAAGCAATCTGGTGGAACCGGATTTGAAACCGGTGGAACCGGTTTTCCCCGAGTTCTAGTAGGTTTGGACTCTTTTGTAGATCTGAGTTGTAATAGGACTTTCCTTGCGGGGCAAGACCTCCCCACCCTATAAATATAAAGGGCCACGGCTGATTGAGGGTAATCCAATCGATCAAACATTTAATACCTTTACTTTTTTGTCATCTTCAAACCCTAGCTTTTTCAACCCTAATTTCAACCTTTATAGGTCATTACTGCAAAGAAATAATTACTGTTGTGATGCAATAAATCCAAGGTCTAGTTTTGTGGGGTGGTTGTCTACTGTTTACTCAGGTGTATTCGGGCTGTTGACACCCGAATTTTCAGCCATCAGATCTGAAATCAATGGTTCTGATCTTGTAGCTGCCAGGTGAAATTCGGGTGTTTTGATGTCCTACTGTACCCAGAAACAGAAATAACATATTCACGTCACGAGTGGGCCTAGCAAATAGGCCCAAGAACAAAAGAAATTCATAAAGGCCCATAATTAAGAGAAAAACAGAAGAACACATTGGCCAGTATCACAATATAAATGCCAAGATAGGGCTGCAAAATGAAAAAAAAGAAATGCTTGCAACACAATTTGATCTACAACCACTCCAAAGGTGGCATAAACCAATCCATCGATCTGAAGAATCAGGTCCAAAAACGTAGCTGCAACAGGATCCATTCTAAAGATGACGGCCTTTGGAGCAGAGAGCTGGGCTTCCTCGCACACTTGGGCCAATGCCATTGCCGTAAGCCATTTGATTTGAATCTGTTTTATTTTTTTGAGAACAGGCATTTGAATCCGGTTGACGTCGATACAACAACACAACTCCCCGTGTCCATTCTCACGAGACTTTTTCTTTTGCACGTTAGAACTTAGCAGCATCAGTTTCTTTACTTTATTTCCCGGTAATAAGCAGCAGCAGCACATGGAAAAGCACGCTGACGACCGGCGCAGTTGAATTATCTGAGCTACTACAAAGCTAAAATTGCTGACCGGACAAGCTCGTGGCCTTTATTCATCTGGCAAAAAGAAATTATTATCGAATTAGTTCAGATTTTTAGCCACCCAACGTGATGGCGAGTGCTGCCTGAAATATCCGTTCATCTTGACCGATTCTTTGATTGGTAAGTATCTTAATAATGGTTTGATAGCAGTCACATCTCAATTACTTTCTTAGTGCTAGAAGCAAAGCGCCTCCATTGGTTATATACAGAGACTAGTTCATACTGCACAGTTCGCAACAAGGAATTTCAGGATTCTAATTTCTCACAAGGCGAAACATCGGCGATTGCCTGAAAAACCAATACTAGGGAGGAATAGAAAAAAAAAGAAAATCATAAACCTCTTATCCACAGTAACCAACAATGATGAGACAGTGACTGTTTGGCAGAGCTCCTGCCGAATTCAGCCGAGAATCAGCTATAAAAACTCTGCCAAACGAGGCCTTAGAAGAAGCTGAAGCTAAGAAGAAACAAGGAGTGGAATTACGACTTCTTTTATGGTACTTCATACTACTCTGTACTAGTATCTACGAAGGACTAGTATAAAAAGATCGTACGGTTCAGATTAATTGTATACTACTGGAAACTTTAACTGTAATATAGTAGTATACGGTGGGTAGTATAGTAGTATATGGGTATTTTGGGAAAAATTAATAATGTAATTGATTTTAAAAAATCACTTTGATCCTTGATATATATTTTTGCATTTTCAATCTCTAATTTTATTTTCATCTAAGTGAAATTACTAAACTACCCCTTACTTATGGGGGTATATACTATGTACCACTCGTTGGTAGTATGGAGTACCGTAAAAGAGCTCAGAATTACTACCCTGCAGCATACATGAATAATGCATTTCGCCTTGTTGATTCATGGCCCTCTGTACACATTTCATTGTATGCACCACCACCTGTTTTTCAAAATAAGCAAGTTGCTACCAAATGTCTTTTCTTCGATTATTGTTGATGGTCCAGTGCTGAATCGATCTGTCCCGCACGCTCGTCCAACAAAGTGGTAGCCACCGGTAGGTAACATGTCACCGGAAGTTCGAAACCTATACGATGGAAAGTGATACATGGTGACTTGAATTATTCAAAGTCTCTATGATTTAGAGATTTTTTACGGTGTCCTATATCATAATAAAAATGAACCAGTATGAAAGAATCAGACGGCTAAGAATTTTTGTATACTGGTGAAAACTTGACCTGTGGTATAGGTAGGTAGTATAGCCTAGTATGGGTATTATGGGAAAAAATTATAATGGCACAAATGTAATATTATGATGAAATTTCATTGGCACAAATATAATATTATTAAAAATATTATAATGACAGAATTGTAAATATTTTTATTAATATAGTCACGACATTCACATTTGCCGGCCTCACCCGCGACGGAAGCAAGGGAAAAAATTTGTCAACGAGAGAAGATTACCAAATTGCCCTTTCTCTATACTCTATACCATTGAGTGGTAGTATAAGGCACCGTAAAAGATCTCATGATTTATATAGCCAATTTAACTGAACTCCTCTGTCCTGTGAATTCCTGATGATAAAACATGATAACAATAGTACTAATAACAAGTAGAAAGATACATGTAAGTTATTATTAAAAAAAGACACATGTAGATTGCCATCTAGATTGATACCTGACAACTACCTATACGATGCCCTAGAGCTCCGAACGATCAACCGCGCAGGGAGATCGACCGACATGACTATATCCTTGTGCTTCAGATGATAAATTCAGCAATGCTGCACAACAATAATTGGTGTGGTGTTATACCTCCTAGTTTAGGACTCCACACTAGATCGGCATTATGCCAATTTTAGCCTCCAACATGAACCTGTAAGGGAAAATATATTGCCAGACGTCATCGGTCTCATAGGTCGTCTCATGCAGTGCCATGCAGATTTTTTATGATGTGGAGGAGGTAAGAAAACGTGGTGGTTGTTTTGAGAAACAACTATCTCATGAGCTAAAATTTAGAACTATGATAACACATTTTTTTATGAGTTGTCGTTGCCATGTAACTTACAATTTTTAAAATCCATAAAATAAGATATATGAAGGTTAGATTAACCCCGAAAAAAGTGATCCAAAAATGGATTTGGCCTAAAGTTTCAGGATATGTCCGACCAAAGTTTATACCCACGCCGATAGTAAAATCTAGCAAATAAACAAAAACGGCTCCCATAGACATGTGACAACAAAAAGACAACTTATTGTATGAGTTGCAAAAAAAAGATGTTTGTTAAGTCATTTTAAAATCACGTGACAAACGACCTGTTAGATATACCAACATACCTACCTGTGATGCGAGATTTGACTACCTTGTTTCACACCAATCTTTACCACTTTGGTTTGGTTTGGTTCCACTTTGTGGTAGCCGCCGGTAGGTATCATGTCACCAAATAAGCTGTTTTTTTTAGAACAGCCATTTGAATCTGGTTGACGTCGATACAACAACACAAGTACACAACTCCCCGTGTCCATTCTCATGAGATTTTTTGTTTTGCACGTTAGAACCTAGACCAGTCTCAGTGACACAGTTTCATCGCACAGTTACCAAGACTGCAAACCAGGTAACTATGCCAGAGGAGTGTCATGGGGAGTTGTGTCTAGGTTCCCCATAAGACTGTGTCATGGGGATCCTAGACACAAACTCCACTGTCATTGGGAGTTGTGTCTAGGTTCCTCATGAAACTCGTAAGTTGTGTCTAGGTCCTGTTTAGTTCACCAATTTTTTCAGTCTTACAGAGATGAGAGAGATGGAGTTTCATGAGACTGCAAATCAAGACTTAAAAAAATTGGTGAACTAAACAGCGCCTAAACAACGCTTAAGTGAGAAAGTGGCTGTATGGAATAGCAAGCGCTACAAGCGTGTGCATGCCTTCTCGTTATTCAATAGTCCCCTTGTCAAAGGCAGTGCTGGTACTAGAGCAGTGCCTGGTGCCATCTGATTCACGCTTGTCGGAAAGGCTGCAGTCAATTCCTGCGGCTAGGCAGGAAATAAAGACGATGGTGCATATGTGCTGCGTAGCAGCAGTTGCTGTTGAAGCTGCGCGTGATGCAGAACGAGAAATGCCGATAGGACTTATTATAAGTCCTTATCATCGAATGTTTTTATGCTAATTAGTAGTATTAAATATAGATCAATGACAAAACAAATTCCATAACCTCTAGGTTTTTCTCCGATACGGATCTATTAAGTCTAATTAGTCTATGATTAGCCCATGTGATGCTACAGTAAACATGTGCTAATTATGGATTAATTAAGCTTAATAGATTTATCTCGCGAAAAAGCCCTATACTTATGGAATTAGTTTTATAATTAAATTATATTTAATACTTTTAAATAACATCAAAACATTCAATGGGACTGGGTTTATTTTAAGCCCTGCAAACCGAACACCCTAGCCTCCAAGCCATGATTTGACTTTCCTGCTGGTATCTCGTCGTGTGGACGTACAACGTAGTTGGAGACCGATGTATAATCAAATAATCTATCAGTTGATTTGTTTGTCTCTGCAAGTACGAACGCCCTTGGGTTTATGAAAGTTTCAGGTTAATGCTACTTCAGGTTATACGATTTAACATGGAATTTTGTATTTTCATTGTTTTTTTCCATACATGTAGTATACATATAGTCTACATAGTGACATACATCATACATAGCATATATATCTTAAAAAGCTATTGTTTTAACATTAACGATGGTAGAAATAGATAAAAAAATATTGTACATTTTTAATGCCATGTGTGGGTCAGTTAGATGCAAGTTTATAGTTTGAGCCACGTGTTAAACATGGTAAAATATGTGTCCTCATCGCTCGCTTCATACATTTATACATGGTCTACATGTTGAGACATATCACGCGTGTATAATCTTACTATTACTAATTGGAGGCTCCTTTTGAAGCCTCCAGGTGAAGCCACCTAGGATCCTAGGTGGACACTCTAGAAAAAGAGAGAAATCCTAGAAATTCTCACAAAAAACAAAACATCTAGCCATCAATTGAAACACTCAAATCATCATAGCCATTAGATCTATTATATTTTTTAAATTACCCACCTATGCCATTATGAAAATAGCTTAAATCTATATCTAAATTACCCACCTCTGCCATTATATAAAATAAACAAAATAACCTCCTAATCTTCATCAAAATTACCCACTTATGCCATTATAAACAATATTTAAAATAACCTCTACAAATACTTTAAAAATAACTTAAAGTAACCCATTAACTTTACATTTATATTACCCACATATGTCATTACTAAAAATAACATGAGGTAAACCTACATTTGAATTCAAATCATCTTAATAGAAAATATACACCAATATAAGATTCTAAATCGTGTATTTCATACTGTATTGGTTTATGATATAGTGATTAAGGCATATACGCATGATATGTGTTGTCATTTATAAAGATATAAGGAAAGTGAGGAGAATATAGATTTCTGTGTTAAAATTATAGTTCAAACTTAGGATTTATTAAATAAATTTGAGCGCATACATGTGATGCAAAGTGAAAATTTAAAGATTATAAATGTGTATGAAAACATTATAGAGTAATTACTCACTAAAATCTATCACAATCGGATAAAAATAATAAGTATATATCTATATAGGTATTGTGTTCAAATATTTAACAAATGAGAGATAGCTCAAGATAATAGTCTGGTAGCAATGTAGCCTTAATTTTTTAACTGGAGACTCCGTGTTAGTTCTAACAAGACACGCTAGAAAAAAAAAGACAAATCCTAGAAATTCTCACAAAAATTAGAAACATCAATCATGTAAACTCTATAACCATAGCCATTGGTCTATTATAATTTTTTAGAAGTTATCGACCACTATCATTATAAAATATTATAAAATAAACTTTAAAACTATATCTAAGTTATCAAGCTATGATATTAGGAAAAATAATTTAAATTAACCCCATAATATTTATCTAATTTACTCTGCATGTCATTATAAAGAATAACTTAAAATGACATTCAAAATTTGTATCTAAGTTATCCATATATGTCTTTATTAAAGATAACCTAAACTAAACACCTAAATCTTAATCTAATTATCTTCATGTCCATCCTACTTGAAAAGTCCAAAAGTAAACTAATGTATGATTATAAATTACCTATTTAACATTGTTAATATAGAAATAATAAGTTAAGGTATACACACATGATAAGTGTCATCATGTAGACCATTTATACATGTATATGTGAGGAAGTGATGAAAATATTGTTTTTTATGCTAAGTATAATGTATGAAGGTGCGATACAAAATAAAAAAAAGTGTGAATGTGGATGAAAAAGTGTATAGAGTAATTACTAATTAAAAATCAATCATAAATAAAAAAAGATAAGTACACATCTATATGATTATTATGTTGAAGTATTGAAAGAAATGAAAGAGTAATATGTAAACAATTTTGTTTATTAGGTAGAAGTTTAATTATAAATAATTTTAAATATAATTACTTTTTAAAATATTAGCCCGTGCGGGAGCACGGGTTGATGGACTAGTGTAAGTTAATATGTTTCTATTTTAATAGTCAATCGCCAAAATAAGTATGCTACTCATATGGTGCATTTTGAGACTTTTTTATAATGACATAAATAACAGCAAACACAGACAAATTTAGGGGTTAATTTAAGTTATTTTTATAATGGTATATATTGGTAATTTAGATGAATATTAGGGGAGATACTTTAGTTTATTTTTTATAATGCTGGGTAGTCTAGCTATAGATTTAGGGGTTGCTTTAAGCTATTTTCATAATGACAAAAGTGGATAATTCTTAGAAAACATAGTAAATAAAATAGGTATAATGATTAGAGTGTATAGATGCTATAGATTTAGGGGTTGCTTTAAGCTATTTTTATAATGACAAAAGTGGATAATTCTTAGAAAACATAGTAAATAAAATAGGTATAATGATTAGAGTGTATAGATGGACACTAGATGTTTCTGATTTTATGAGAATTTTAGAATTTGTAATTTTTCTAGCGTGTTAATATGGAGACTTCACAAAGAGTTTCGAATTATTAATAACCGCATTGTCAAGGTAGCACAGTGCAGGGTGGCTTGGTTAGCATTAGTAGGACAGAGCTGGTTGAACTCGATCTGCTTCCGGGCACTCTTCCACTGCGTTTAAACAGGGTGGACGAGGATCAGATAAGAATCAGATGATTAGCATCAGCACCGATCTTGATGACTGCAGAGAAGTGCACGAGTTAATTTTTGCAAAAAGAAAAAAATAGGAACACAGATTCCTGAAGCCAATGCTGGTCGTCCTAGATTCCTGCAGCAGCACATGCATTGGTTCGCGGGTGGCCTCTGTTGCACGGGGAGGCCTGCCTCCCCTGTGAGTCGGACCACCATGAACTATTTGCAGTCTTGGCGGGGAGACGACTGCACTAGAAGTAAGCAGAGTACAACACTCCACATGTCTCTCCTTGCCACCAATTCATCTGATACATTGATAAGTGACGAGAGATCAGCGGCTAAGGTCAGTCTCAGTGCATTGTTTCATTTCATAGTTACCAAGGCCGAAAACTAGACAGCCGTGCCTGGTGGGTTTACGAGGATAAAGTTTTTTTCTCATCTGATGAAACTCCTCCTTCTCTCTCTTTGCCAAATCAGCAAAAACATTTATGTGACACTGAATTTAGTGCTCGTGAAACTCTGTATGAAACCTCAATTAAGAATGGCCCAAATGTCGGACACAGTCACACAGCACAACTCACACAGATGGGTGTAAATTCATCCACCAACATCCACCAACATCTACGATGCATGATTGCTAACATCGACTTAATGTTAGCAATAATGCATCGTACCAACTCTCGCATCCAGTTCTCCATTCATCTCAGCAACCAAAAATATGGAATAATCTCCCAGTTGCATGATTCACAACGGTGTCTCTCGAGCAGCATCCAATGTGACCTATAAAGCCATATGGTTGGAAAAGAAACAAAGGTATCGCCTGCTTTCAACTACGAAGCTTCTCATCAATAATGCTAGCCACAAAATGTTTGTAAATTTTTATGAAAGATGAAGACAAATATTTTTATTCTGTCTATATGAAGAATACTGGGGTTACTCAGCAATGGAAAGCTCTTTTATGGTACACCATACTACCAATGAGTGATATATAGTATGAGTAGAGGGTAGTTTAGTAAATTTGTGAATGAATCAGTTTTTCTCTCAAATGTGACAGAGGAGAGGTCAACAGAAGAGAAGAAAATGTGTCATTTTTTTATTTCAAAAAAATACAAATGAATTTGAACATTGGAGATGTACAAAATATATCGAAGGATCAAAGTGATTTTTCTAAATATAAATATTTCAGTTATGCCATTATACTTTTCCCCAAAATGCTCTTATACAACTATACTACTTATTGTATACTACCCATACTATAGTTGAAGTTTTCAGTAGCATACAATTAATATCAACCGTCCGATCTTTTTATACTAGTCCTTTATACACTAGTGTAATGTAGTATGAATTACCGTAAAAGAGCTCCAAAATTATCAGCGCAGCGAGACTGTTACGCAGTTGCAACAAGGTAAACTCATCAGCGAATCTGTTGGTCCTCGAGCATTTTTTTTTTGAATAATGATCGCGTTGCCGTGTTGGTAATTCAGTAGTGTGCACTATATATCGTCGACATTTCCATGTGAAAGCGCGTTAATTATGAAGGGTACATTGTCAGCTGTGCACTGTCACCCGGGCCGTATGTTAGCAGTGGTCCCGATATGTGCGATGCGCTGTAGTGCAAAGCGTGACTTAGATGGGCCCAGTGGCGCCAACCATCTTCCTCATAAGTTCCTGCACCCATTCCAGCGTCATTCAATTCCCCATTTTTTTCTTACTCCTACACTTCATAGCACATAGCGAAAATATCCCTCCATTTAGACAAGAGCACAACACAGGCATGCAGTTCCACCCACACCACACCATCACCTGCTAAGGAAGCAACCAATCTTCAGAGCTGCGAGGGCGACCGTACCGATCGAGCGACCATGGTTCTCGTGACGGGGGCCATGGCCAACGTCATCATCAAGCTCGGCAAGCTTCTCCACCAGGAGTACAAGCTGCAGAAGGGCGTGAGGAAGAAAATCCTGTCTCTCACACGGGATCTGGAGAGCATGCACGACGCCCTCCGCAAAGTGGCGGAGGTGCCGCCTGTCGGGGTTCTTTACCGCCGGCAAATAATAAAATTGTGGAGCACGCGTCGGGCCTCGGGTGGTAGTGCAAAAGGACACGGGGGTTTATACTGGTTCGGGCCACCCATGGGGTGTAATACCCTACGTCCAGTTCGTGCTGCTCGTGTTGTTTGCACTGGTTTGTAGTAGGGGGTACAAATGGGCGAGAGAGGGAGAGCTTCCCAAGTCTCTGGTGCGTGAATCGAGCTCAGTCCAATGACCGGCTGGAGAAAGAAGAAGGTCGAGGGAGAGTACTCCTCGGGAGAGAAAAGAGGCTCCCTGCCTCCCGTAGGAGGCCCAGGAGAGAGGAGGAAAAGAGTCCATCGCCCCTCGCAGGAGGCCCAGGCTTCCCTTTTATATCTCAAGGGAAGGCTGGAGAAGAGGTACAGTCAAAGGGTAAAACGGGAAAAAAGGAGGAGTGCCTGCCCATGCTGTGGGGCCCGTCGTCCTTCCGAGCACTGTAACCATGTCCTGCTGGTGCCAGTGGTGTCAGGAAGTGGTTGGCACAGTGTAGCGGCTTGACTCCGGGTGCTTCGGTCTTCCCGGTGGTTGCTTGGTCGCGAAGAGTCGAACCAGTCGGAGACGGAGACTAGTCGGGCGAATCGGAGACTCCTCGGAGGCGAAGACCTGTCGGGCGAAGGTGCGGCCTGTCGGGCGAATCGGAGAGTAGTCGGGGGCGATGCTGTATCTCGCGGAGCAGCTCATCGGGCGAGACGGAGAGTAGTCGGGCGAATCGAAGCCTTGCCGAGAGGGTCGTGAAGCTTGTCGGGCGAGCGTGCAGCTTGAGCATGCAACTCCTCGGGCAGGTACGTAGCTTGGGCATGCAACTCGTCGGGCATGCATGCAGCCTACGCAGCTTGGGCATGCAACTCGTCGGGCACGCATGCATGCCGTTGGCTGCTGTCTGCTTTGCTGTGCTGTAACGATTGGAAAAGCAAGCATGCATGTAGGCGAGTGGATTCACGTATGCATCCATGCATGCAAATGCATATACGTATGTATGCACTTTCATGTGATTGTTTATGCATGTCTGCCCATGTGTGTTCGGGTGGAATAAAATTATAGAGAAAGCAGGCGGTCTTGCGCATGGGTCGGACGAGGCGGGCATGCCGTCTTCTGCGCAGGGGGTCTATCTGAGCGGCTGTGTCGTCGGGGGTTTTAATTCTTAATCGCTGTCATTGGATACCCCTAGTATTGGTATCCGACAGAAGCCCCCGAGCCTGGGAGCGAGTCGTAGACGCGCTTGCGGGCTGAATTATCGTGATGTCGAGAACGTGGTGGAGTTTCTGTGGGGGCGCGCGAGCGCACCCGCCGGGTGTAGCCCCCGAGCCTGTGGGCGAGTGGTACACTCGCTCGCAGGTTTATGGCATTTGTGTAGTGATTTGTTGCGAATTATGCGACCACGCTGCTGGTCTCTGTTAGCGATTTCGACCCCGTGTGCATCCCGAGACCGGGGTCCGGACGGGGATTCGTTTCGTCTTTTTGCGTTTTTCCCCTCACGCTTCCCGTGCGATAGGAAGGAGGGTAAGAGATGTATCGCGCTTTGCCACGCAGGCCGAAGCACGACTCTCGTTGAGCTACAAATGGGTAGGTTCGAGTGAGGCCCGACGCCCCTTCGGTGGGGAGTCGATGGATCAGCTGGTGATCGACCTCAAATTCCTAGTGGCGAGATCATCTAGTTACCAAGTCCGTTCGACCGGACCCAGCGGCTCGTTGCCTTTCCGTCGGAGGAAAAACCATGATCTTTCTTTCCACCAGAACTCGAACGCGGTTCAGGATGCTCGTGGCGCTCGTGCGCCTGAGTACTGGCCGCTGGGACCCATCCTTCACTGCCCCTCGCTCGACAAGGTGCCCGGGGGCGGCTGTCGAACCCTTCGACGGGCCAGCCTCCGAACCCCCGTTGGAATCACCTGTCAGGTCGACTGTCGAAGTCGTCCGTCCCGATGCCCAGCCCCCGAGCGCAGGGCTGCGAGGGGTCGTTAGGGCCGGCGGGAGCCGCTTAGTTTAGAGAGTTCGAAGAGCGCGTTTCGGAAATCGATCGCATGCATATGCTTGACCCCGCGCGCCGAGGTCGGGCGAGACAAAAGGTGTCGTTCCCTGTATGTAGGAGTTGCAGCAAGCTTACCGGAACTTGCCATACCAAGCTGCAAAAGACAGTGTAATGCAAAAGCGTTGCGTAAAGCGAGGAGTCGGGATTTATTCGTTACTAACGGAAAGTTGCGTACGCCCTGCCTTTATTAGGCTACGTATTTCCTTGGGTAGTTAGCACATCACGTTTGAGCTCCTAGTCCCACTGACCACTGCTCGCAGAGAGGACGGCTTACCGCAGACTACACTGCTCATCGGGGGAGGCTTAGGTGTAGGCGGCACGCGGGACGAGGTTTCACGGATGAGGCCTATGCTACCCGAGTACTTTAGCGATACCCAAAAGAGGCATGCGGGACTGTAAAAGGAAATGCACGGAAATACTAAGGATTGTAGTGGGATTTAGCTGTTCGGGCGTTCCGTCGTTGAGGCTGAGTCGAGCGAGCCATCCGAGTCGGGGCAGCACACTCCACGGGTGGCGCGGCTGAGTCGATCGGGGTCGAGGCCGGGGCGGCGCACTCCTTTGGAGGCGCGGCCGAGTCGGTCGGAGTCGAGGTCGGGGCGGCGCACTCCTTTGGAGGCGCGGCCGAGTCGTTCGGAGTCGAGGTCGAGGCGGCGCACTCCTTTGGAGGCGCGGCCGAGTGGTTCGGAGTCGAGGTCGGGGCAGCGCACTCCTTTGGAGGCGCGGCCGAGTCGTTCGGAGTCGAGGTCGAGGCGGCGCACTCCTTTGGAGGCGCGGCCGAGTCGGTCGGAGTCGAGGTCGGGGCGGCGCACTCCTTTGGAGGCGCGGCCGAGTCGTTCGGAGTCGAGGTCGGGGCGCGCACTCCTTTGGAGGCGCGGCCGAGTCGTTCGGAGTCGAGGTCGGGGCGCGCACTCCTTTGGAGGCGCGGCCGAGTCGTTCGGAGTCGAGGTCGGGGCGGCGCACTCCTTTGGAGTCGCGGCCGAGTCGTTCGGAGTCGAGGTCGAGGCGGCGCACTCCTTTGGAGGCGCGGCCGAGTCGTTCGGAGTCGAGGTCGAGGCGGCGCACTCCTTTGGAGGCGCGGCCGAGTCGGTCGGAGTCGAGGTCGGGGCGGCGCACTCCTTTGGAGGCGCGGCCGAGTCGGTCGGAGTCGAGGTCGGGGCGGCGCACTCCTTTGGAGGCGCGGCCGAGTGGTTCGGAGTCGAGGTCGGGGCGGCGCACTCCTTTGGAGGCGCGGCCGAGTCGTTCGGAGTCGAGGTCGAGGCGGCGCACTCCTTTGGAGGCGCGGCCGAGTCGGTCGGAGTCGAGGTCGGGGCGGCGCACTCCTTTGGAGGCGCGGCCGAGTCGGTCGGAGTCGAGGTCGGGGCGGCGCACTCCTTTGGAGGCGCGGCCGAGTCGTTCGGAGTCGAGGTCGGGCGGCAGTCGGTGGAGCGGGCGCTGGTCGGGGCGGAGCTGGTAGACAACGTGATTACGTCGGTCGGCGCTGCAGCTCTCTCTGTCGTTGTGTCGTGCGCTCGTTCGGGGGCGTGCCTCGCCGTGGCGGCCCTGCGCGAGATCATGAAAACAAAAAGCTGTTACAGGTTAGTTGAGGTCATTTGCGGACTTTGGGCACGGTCGTCCTGCCGCGGTGTTCCTCGCGGGGGTCGCCCACTGCTGCTGCGCCGCGGGTGCGCGGCCGCGTGGTGTTGATGCTGCTGTTGGCGGGGTCGCGGTCGCCGTTGGGGATGTCGGGGCCATCGGCGCCGTTGGAGACGTCAGGGCTGTCGGTGCTATAGGCAAGGTCGCGGCCTCCATTGCTGCTGTCGAGCCACCCCTGCGCACATCGTCGAATGCTCCGTCCTGCCTGACTCCCGTGCATCTCAAGCATGCAAGCGTGTGTGTTGCTAGGAGGCTAGCTATATGAAGGCATGCATAGTCTAAGCATAGGCATAACTGCTAAGGTAGGCCTGGACACGCATGCAGGCCTGCGCATGCCCGCAGATTGCATGTGCGTGTGCCGTGTCCAGCGACCCTACATGCATGCCAATTAAATCGAGTGCCTGTAGATTAAGTAAAGAGAGTGCATGCGTCCATGCAAGCCGTGCATGTGGATTAACTAAAATGGACATGCATGCAACCCGGGAAAGACGCATACACCGCGCCCACACGCATGCGAAGCCGGATTAGCGGGTCTCGGTGGCGTTGTCGTTGCCGTCGTTGTCGACGCCGGAGCCGTTGCCAACAGCGTTGTGGTCGTCGTCGCGGCCGTCGGTGCCGCGGCCGTCGTCGTCGCCGCGGTTGACGGCGTTGTGGTCATCGTCGCGGCCGTCGGTGCCGCCGCCGTCGTCGTCGCCGCGGTTGACGGCGTTGTGGTCGTCGTTGCGGCCGTTGGTGCCGCCGCCGTCGTCGTCGCCGCGGTTGACGGCGTTGTGGTCATCGTCGCGGCCGTCGGTGCCGCCGCCGTCGTCGTCGCCGCGGTTGACGGCGTTGTGGTCGTCGTTGCGGCCGTTGGTGCCGCCGCCGTCGTCGTCGCCGCGGTTGACCACCCGAGACCCGTAAGGAGAAAGACGTGACGCGCAAAGGCCCCACGGTGGGCGCCAACTGTCGGGGTTCTTTACCGCCGGCAAATAATAAAATCGTGGAGCGCGCGTCGGGCCTCGGGTGGTAGTGCAAAAGGACACGGGGGTTTATACTGGTTCGGGCCACCCATGGGGTGTAATACCCTACGTCCAGTTCGTGCTGCTCGTGTTGTTTGCACTGGTTTGTAGTAGGGGTACAAATGGGCGAGAGAGGGAGAGCTTCCCAAGTCTCTGGTGCGTGAATCGAGCTCAGTCCAGTGACCGGCTGGAGAAAGAAGAAGGTCGAGGGAGAGTACTCCTCGGGAGAGAAAAGAGGCTCCCTGCCTCCCGTAGGAGGCCCAGGAGAGAGGAGGAAAAGAGTCCATCGCCCCTCGCAGGAGGCCCAGGCTTCCCTTTTATATCTCAAGGGAAGGCTGGAGAAGAGGTACAGTCAAAGGGTAAAACGGGAAAAAAGGAGGAGTGCCTGCCCATGCTGTGGGGCCCGTCGTCCTTCCGAGCACTGTAACCATGTCCTGCTGGTGCCAGTGGTGTCAGGAAGTGGTTGGCACAGTGTAGCGGCTTGACTCCGGGTGCTTCGGTCTTCCCGGTGGTTGCTTGGTCGCGAAGAGTCGAACCAGTCGGAGACGGAGACTAGTCGGGCGAATCGGAGACTCCTCGGAGGCGAAGACCTGTCGGGCGAAGGTGCGGCCTGTCGGGCGAATCGGAGAGTAGTCGGGGGCGATGCTGTATCTCGCGGAGCAGCTCATCGGGCGAGACGGAGAGTAGTCGGGCGAATCGAAGCCTTGCCGAGAGGGTCGTGAAGCTTGTCGGGCGAGCGTGCAGCTTGAGCATGCAACTCCTCGGGCAGGTACGTAGCTTGGGCATGCAACTCGTCGGGCATGCATGCAGCCTACGCAGCTTGGGCATGCAACTCGTCGGGCACGCATGCATGCCGTTGGCTGCTGTCTGCTTTGCTGTGCTGTAACGATTGGAAAAGCAAGCATGCATGTAGGCAAGTGTATTCACGTATGCATCCATGCATGCAAATGCATATACGTATGTATGCACTTTCATGTGATTGTTTATGCATGTCTGCCCATGTGTGTTCGGGTGGAATAAAATTATAGAGAAAGCAGGCGGTCTTGCGCATGGGTCGGACGAGGCGGGCATGCCGTCTTCTGCGCAGGGGGTCTATCTGAGCGGCTGTGTCGTCGGGGGTTTTAATTCTTAATCGCTGTCATTGGATACCCCTAGTATTGGTATCCGACACCGCCGGAGCAGCTCGACGAGCAGGTCAAGCAATGGGCGCGTGACGTCAGGGAGCTGTCCTACAATGTGGAAGACATCCTCGACACCTTCCTGCTACGAGTCGAGGGCCACGAGGAAGGCAAGAAGAAGTGGTACAAACGTGCAGGAAACGAGATACTTGGGGTGTTTAGCAAGACCAAGGCTCACTTTGAGATTTTTGGCATGATCGAGATCATCAACGAAAAAGCAAACGAGGTGGCCATTAGGCATCAGAGGTACAGAGTCGATGATATCATGGCCAAGCCTGCCCCAAAGAACACTGTTGATCCTCGGCTCAAGCTTATGTACAAAGAGGTCGCCCAGATGGTTGGCATCGAAAAATCAAGTGGTATGCTTAGATCCATGTTGTCTTCATCCCCACAGGATGATGTGTCCAATAAGAAGTTGAAGATAGTTTCAGTTGTTGGTTTTGGAGGATTAGGCAAGACCACTCTAGTCAAAGCAGTATATGACAAGATTATATCAAATTATGATTGTGGGGCTTTCGTTTTTGTTGGCCAGAGACCCATCTTGGTGGATGTTTTCAAGAAAATCCTCTTTCTACTGAGCAAACAAGAGTATCAGAACATCCATCAAATGGAAAGCATAGATTTGCTCATCGGCGAACTCGGGAACTTCCTCAGAAATAAGAGGTAAATATATGCATATGTTGACGGTCCATAGACGCGCCAATTGTGAACCGCAAGCGCACGGATCATCGTAGCTTTTCCCTTAGAGTATTCCATCCAAGTTTATCAATCCGTGGATCGATAATGAACTACCTAGGGTTTTCTATCTAGCTAACGGATCTAATCCCAACATTAAGCGTAGATTGTATATAAAGGTAAGCCAAATATATATGAGTGAAGTGTAGGGTTGATCTCATCCAGAAACGTAGGCAAAGATAACATAACCAATGTTAACGAAGGCCTATTCATCTCTAGGTACAGCTCTTAGTCAAAAGGTGATCAATAGATTGCATCTCTACCAAAGGTACTCGAGTCTTCTCTCCGAAAGGCAGCTCGCAAGCGGCCTACTTTTCAATGGTCACCGCTGCGAGGTGCGTGCCAACGCCTAAGGTTTCCCAAAGCTTTACCCAAACAACTAGCAAGCTCTTGACTTGTAGTGGCTGCGACAACTCCCATCGTACTCGCCATTGATCCAACTCAATATCACGTCGTCGCTAGAACTTTTCTCTCCATCATGCTGTCACCACACCGGGGTAATCCATGGACTAGCTAGAACACGCTACTTCAATGTATCCGCAAGATATGGACTAATCACCATGATTAGATCTAATCCTACTAAGAACATATGACGATCGTACATATGAATATAAAGCATCAAAGAAGTAGACCAAGATTGAGACAACTAGAATAGAGATTAGATTGATATCACCATCATGCGTGTACATACCCCGATGAATCTTGGGGCTTGACTCTTGAGCTCCGCCGTGGCACAACCGCGCTGGGAGGCCATGGCGGCAAGGATTTGCCTAGGCCATGCCCTAGGTATCTTCGAAGACTTGCACTGACCCTCATCTTCCTTTGGTGTATGCCCTAGTTTTCGCCGACTTCTGGTGGATTGATCTGCGTGGCTTTGGGGTACAGGGGCTATAAATAGTTTGAGGAAACTCTAGCTCGAAAGGGAGGTCGAGACGGCGCAAAAACACCCTAGGTCCGGCTGGCCTGGGCTGTTTTTGTGGCCCCTCGGTCAAATCTTTCGCGTGCAAGCTTCTAGATCCTCCAGGAGTTGATTTGCCAATGCATGTGGGTATTTGACATTGGTTGCTTCGGGATAAGATTGGGTCTTGATAGCTTTCCATATGTCTGCCTGATTTGCCTTGATCCCGAAGTTCATCCAACCTTATCTTCAAGTCTTTACCCTTCCTCATTCTTGAAGGTTGGTTCACCATAGATGAGAGTGAACGAAATCCGAGTCACATGGCCTTCATTCCTCCGCGCTACGCATGATCTTGGTCTTTGTCCAAAAGTGCTCATTTATAGCTCAAAAACCTGCGTAAACCAAAATCCTCCAAAAATACATGCATATGCAAAAACGGGATTATTTCAAGTGCCAAGTGGCGGATTAGTATATGAATTGGTCCCAAAACATCACTTAAATAGCACTAAAAGTGTGTCGCTAACAAGCGTCAACAATCCCCCCATGCTTAAACCTTGCTCATCCTCGAGTAAGTCCAAGGTAGTGTTTGGTTTGCCTCAATGTAACGGGACCTGATTACAGAGGGTAACAGATCCCCTTACGCGGTGTTTGGTTTGGCTCCATTGTAATCGGGTCACGCTGTTAAGCGATAATGGCTTATACAAAATCGATACCGCTCCGATGGTAGCGTAATCAAATACGTCGTTGTCTCCGTCTCTTCGCTCGGAGCTGCGCCACCATGCCTCCGCTTCAACCGCCGCAAAGCCACTAGGCAGAGGGATGCTCCGGTGAACTGCATGCCTCCACCCCCGCTATCTTCCCTGCCCAGCCTGCCATTTCGTAATCATTGTTGTTGCTGCCGCTGCCACATCCTGCTCCCGCTGGAATAAGACAGCGCAGATGGAAGGAAAGAGATTAGATATGACTCCGGAAGAAGGAGAAGAGATTGGATTCAATTCTGAAAAGCCAACGAGTCTGCAATCAGATCTCGCCTATCGAGGTTTGATTTCAAATTCTGATGCGATCGAAATTGGGCAAGATTAACAGCGGGCTGCTAATGGAAACCAGGCTGCCGATCTCCTACCCATCCATGGCGAGACGATGGAGCAATTAACCTGTCCTTACGACCAAGCGGCTGCCAGCCAGCGGACAGGCGTTGCATCACGGCGTCAGCTGTCGTACAGCGAGCTGTGATTGAGCGAGGTGAAGCCACAACAGTGGCCTCGGCCGGCTCCCACGTCAGGCGTGCCAGAGAGGGGAGGCAGAGGTGAATCGGAAGCCGTTACAGAGATGAACCAAACAAATTGTGTAATCGGTTGCTCGGATTCCATTTACGTCGTTTTCTGTTACCATTACCGTTTGCGTTACGATCGTCGAACCAAACACTACCCAAGATCTTTGCTTAACAAGGAAATCAGCGCTGCTCTTCAATGTCTTCCCTACACTTAGTCATACACAACAAGACACATTGCTCTCAAGTGTTTGGCATTTAAATTTCAAGTTGTGACCGGCTACTTTTCATTATGGAAGATAGACTAGCAATAAAGAACAAGCCACAATAATAATAAATGCAATGCTCTTGAACTTAAGTGAACTTTAGACCTTTACCTTGTTCCATCGTGAAGAGTTTTCAAAAAGATGCATATCCAACACAAGTGAGATTCTCTTGCAAAAGCTCATGGGAACACTCATCTCATCAAGCCGCTCAAGCCTATACTAGATTATTCCCAACCTATTCTACTCATATATGAAAGTGGAAGGCTTATGTGGAGCTGGGAAGGTAAAAACAATCCTAGCAAAATATTATATCTCAAATATTGTCCAACTAAGAGAGATCTATTGGAATTACCGAGACTAGTAAAAAAGGCCATGGAGAATAAATGTTGGAAAGAGAGAGGGATGGAACACACACATTTAGACAGGTGGACATGTGCAAATGGCAAGTGGATGATCCCGAGGCACAAATGAAGTCCTCGTTATCGGATTGCACATGGTTGAAAAATTGAGTATGGAATTGTCTTCAAAGCACTTGGAATTTGATGATGCTAAAAGGACTAAGGAGCATTATTTCTCTTTTTTTCTTTCTTTCTTTCTTTTTTCTTTTCTTTCTTTCTTTCTTTTATTTTTCCACATTTTTCTTTCTTTTTGCTCTTAGAACCTTTGGCAACATAGTACTTACTCAGCATCCTCCCCCTATGCTTAAACGATTGCTCGTCCTCGAGCATAGAAGTGAGGGTAATTGCTGAAGTAAGTACTCAAAGTCCATCTTGATCTTCTAGAAAAACACTTGAATCTTTAGGGAGTTTCTTCGATGCCTCCCAAATTGACGTTCTCTAAATTAAGCTCTCGATTCTTGTGGATTTCCGTTGAGAAAATGATTTCGTACTCAATTGTGGTTGTGGTCAAGGAGGTAATCACAAAAAGATATTTGGGTTTAGGGTGGATATCCAGCGAAGTTTGCGAAGTTTTCGGTGTAGAAACTCACAATGCATGGATAGAAAGGCTAGCAAAAGGAAGGTACGCAAAATAGAATGGCCAGCTTCTTAGTCTCGAACCATAGAAATCAATCTTAATCCAACTCATCAAAATATAAGTTTGCAAATCTAAGAATTTCATCATGAAAGATCATGTATATGTAAAGGCTTTGGTAGGTAGAACTTTGCAAGAGATTCACGAATGTTGATAGCATAAGAATCAAGTTTTAAATAAAACAATATAAGGCATAATGTCATCGGTAAACTTAAATCAAAGAGCAACATGGAATATGTGGGTCTAGAATTTAGTCATTTAACCTCCACAAATGAAAGAGCCGGTATTTAATCAATTTAAGATCATTTAATAGAGAGCAAATAGTCAAGTCATATACAACATCATGTAGGTGGAACAAGGCGGCAACTTTCATCACTTTTCCATAAGAAAAAGCATTCAAAATATGTCATCGTGGTGAGCACAAAGTGGTGGTGATCATTATTTATTGAAAAATAAAAAAAGCTAGGTTGTCCTCTTAGTAGCCATGTTATTAACAAGAGGGATATACAAAGGTTTCTAACCTATGGTCGATGGCATACATATATACAAGCATTAAGAAATAGATGAACAAAGAGAAGATTGAGGGAGAGTTACCGTCTTTTTTATGCTTGTAATGGAGTGTAGCGTGGTCTCCCCCATGCTTAAGCGTTGTGCTTAGCATGGAAGAATAATCTTGAGCATCTTATGACAACCGTGATCATTGTACTCCATACGATATTTTTCTTTTCGTCCAACAAGTCCTTCCCCATGCTTAGCATGTTGCTAAGCGTGAAAAAAGATGGTGAACCGTCATGTGATTCTTGAAATCCTTCCGTCACGTGTTTGAAGATCTTTATCTTTATGTTTTTTCACCAATGTTTCTTTAAGACCTGTCTTTGCCGTGTGAACGTCATGCAATGCAGACAATGATGCCGCATATATGCTCTGTACCCAAACAGTTTACCAGGACAGTTCAGTAGGTGAGCAGATGAGCCTCGTGCCAGGCCGATGACTCCACTCACGGGGTCTTTGTTTGCTAGCCGAGGACTCGAGGTCTCCGCTGCTTGGCTTCTTGTTGGCCACGCAGGCGGAAGGTCACACGGATTGGAAGGACAGGTGAACAAACAATAATGCAAGTTTAGCAGGACATTCGGTAAGCTGATGATGAGCCTCTCATCCCACTCAACTCACAGGGTCTTTGTTTGCTACCAGCTGGCAGCGCCTGCCTTATTTTGTTATTCTTTTTTAATAAAAAAGAAGGAACCCACAGATCAAGACGGATCACCTACCCACGATGAATCTAACCTCCTAGGGCGGGCCCTAGGGGGCCGAGTGGGGCAGCCGCCCCTGGCACCCGGTTCCTAAAGGCACCCCTCAGTGTGTACACTGTATGGGCACGCGCATCATATCGTTGGTGTGGTCTCTAAAAATTCATAAAGATTCAGAGAAGTTTAATATTAAAGAAGTGCAACACCTACTAGTTTGTACATCCTAAAACATTATTTTTGTTCATATTATATAGACATATTTTTTACATGTCTTATGCTACATATAAGTTGCCATGGAAGGAGTGAGTAATGTACCACACGGATTTGGAAGGACAGATGAACAAACAATAATGCAAGACCTGACTTTGCCATGTGAACGACATGCAGTGCAGACAGTGATGCAGCATATATGCTCTGTACCCAAACAGTTTTCCAGGACAGTTCAATAGGTGAGCTGATGAGCCTCGTCCAGGCCGATGACTCCACTCACGGGGTCTTTGTTTGCTAGTCGAGGACTTGAGGTCTCCGCTGCTTGGCTGCTTGTTGGCCGCGCAGGTGGAAGATCACACGGATTGGTAGGAAAGGTGACCAAACAATAATGCAAGTTTAGCAGGATAGTCGATGAGCTGATGATGAGCCTCTCGTCGCACTCAACTCACAAGGTCTTTGTTTGCTACCCGCTGGCAGCGCCTGCCTTATTTTGTTTTCCTTTTTTTTAATAAAAAGAAGAAACCCACAGATCAAGACGGATCACCTACCCACAATGAATCTAACCTTCTAGGGCCGGCCCTAGTGGGGGAGCGGGGCAGCCGCCACGGGCCCCCGGTTCCTAAAGGCCCCCCTCGGTGTGTACGCTATATCAGCACGCGCATCATCTCGTTGGTGTGGTCTCTAAAAATTCATGAAGATTCAGAGAAGTTTAATATTAAAGATGTACAGCACCCACTAGTTTGCACATCCTAAAATATTATTTTTGTTCATATTATATCGACATATTTTTTACATTCTCGTTCTAGGTCATTGTGCCATTCACTCTTCTGATTTGTCATCTGTGTTGATGGTTTGTTACTAGTTTTGAAGAGCGGTTGTAGCTTACATGAGAATGTGGATGACAAATTATTATTGTACTTGTTGATATGAACAGTTTTGATGTATAAACTAGTTTCTTGGTATATTGGCCGATGGGTACCCTCTACCTGGTGGGCACGAGTACAGAATTTTACCCGGGCGTATACAGTTGGGCCGGTAAAACTAGGCATGTCGGGCGGGTAAATGCCTTACCCACCCCTCATCCTACCCATTGCCATCCCAAGTTACACCAAGCATCATTGGCTCTTAATTTTGTTGGGCTACTAGTCATTTTGGTACAAGAGCAACTCCAGTAGTCTTACTATTATTAATTAGAACCTTCTTTTGAAACCTTCACATTAATGTTCACGAGAAATTTTACAAAACAAATCCTAGAAATTCTCACAAAAATTAAAAACATCTACCATCAACCCATAGACTCTAATAATAAGCAACATTATCAAACTCAGCAGCATATGGTTTTTGATATAACCTAGAGTTACCGATGTCGATGCCAAGTTTATCCGACATCATACTAGCCAAATTCATCCTTTAATTTTAAAAATTTAGCATGTAAATTAGGACGAAGTAGCCCTTGCTGCACTATGGGTGTATTTTGAACTGGAGTAACAACATGTGAGGTGTACGATTTAAAGGAGCACACCGCAAATAATGCAAAACCTGACTTTGCCGTGTGAACGACATGCAGTGCAGACCGTGATGCTGTATATATGCTCTGTACCCAAACAGTTTACCACGACAGTTCAGCAGGTGAGCTGATGAGCCTCGTCCCAGGCCGATGACTCCACTCAGGGGGTCTTTGTTTGCTAGCCGAGGACTCGAGGTCTCCGCTGCTTGGCTGCTTGTTGGCCGTGCAGGCGGAAGGTCACACGGATTGGAAGGACAGGTGAACAAACAATAATGCAAGTTTAGCAAGACAGTCGGTGAGCTGGATGATGAGCCTCTCGTCCCACTCAACTCACAGGGTCTTTGTTTGCTACCCGCTGGCAACGCCTGCCTTATTTTTTTCTTTTTTAATAATATATAAAAAGAAGAAACCTACAGATCAAGACGGATCACCCACCCATGATGAATCTAACCTTCGATATCAATTCCGAAGGAGGATGATATCAGGGCTGCACTAGTTAGAGAGTTGCAATGTTCACTTGCATCATACTACCTCCGTTTTAAATTATAGTTCGTTTGACTTTTTTGACCCTAAGTTTGACCACTCGTCTTATTCAAAAAATTGTGCAAAACATCATACATTTTGTTATGGCTTGCTTTTTTAATCAAAGTTCTTAAAAAATAACTTAAATTTGACTATGTTTGCACAAATTTTTTGAATAAGACGAGCGGTCAAACTTAGAATCAAAAAAGTCAAACAAACTATAATTTGGAACGGAGGGAGTAGTAATTAGGCCATGTTTAGTTGCATCGACTTTTCAAACTTTTTACTATTCACCTGTCACATCAAATGGACACTAATTAAGGGTATTAAACGTGGATTAATGACAAAACCCATTCCATAACCCCCGGGTAACTTCGCGAGATGAATCTAATGAGTCTAATTAGACCATAATTAGACAACGTCGTGCTACAGTAAACAATCTCTAATGATGGATTAATTAGGCTTAATAGATTTGTCTCGTGATTTTCCGTTCATCCGTGTAATTAGTTTTATAATTAGATCATGTTTAGTCCTCCTAATCTTCGGTTTAAAATTGCTACAGTAAAGTTTGCAAACTTTCCTCCACCAACTAAACAGGCCCTTAATGTCGTCTTGAGGCCACCAGTGAACATCACATGACCGCCAGTCCGGTCTGGGTATCCTTTCACTGTTAGATGGGCCCTCCCTCCCGCTGCATGAGCAATTGCACGTCGTCCTCTATATTGATCGCCTTTGTTGAATCTCAAGCAACTTTATATTTCTCGCTCTTCCCTGTTGGTACACGGCCGTGAAAATACAAGAGATAACGTGGCAGTACGGAAACAAGTGACAACGTGGGAGTACACGGCCGCCAGCACAGATCTTTTTTTACTGGTATTCTACACTGCCTCTGATTTCTTTCATGGAATCAGGGACAGAGGTCTGGAGTTCGAATCATACAGGATTTGGCATCCTGGGGTGCGCAATGATCCCCTTCCAATCCTTGCTGTTCCCAGACAAGATGTACAACAACCACCAACCGTACTCTATATATGGTATGAAACCTTTAGAGCTCTTTTACGGTACTCCATACTACCAATGAGTGGTATATAGTATAAACTCTCATTAGTAAGAGGTAGTTTACTAATTTCACTTTGATAGAAATAAAATTTGAGATTAAAGACGAAATTTTTTTAATCAAGGATCAAAGTGATTTTTTAAAGTATAAATATTTCAATTGCGCCATTATTTTTTTCCGAAAATACCCATATACTACTTACTGTATACTACTATACTACCACTGAAGTCTCCAGTAGTATACAATTAATCTCAACCGTACGATCTTTTTTATACTGATCCTTCTTGGACACTAGTATAGACTAGTATGGAGTACTGGCAGGCAACAATGCAGCAGTCTCTAGCTGTAAATTAGCCTAGTGACACCGATCGAGTAACAATAACCCCGTATGTTTTTGTCACTGAGACGAAGTTCCATTTGAGTGTCTGAATGTGGGTCAGGGTGCAACTAAGATACCACCCACACTAATAATTTAGCGGCAAATATTTTCCAATTTTGGCGTGCAGCTTTCGTGCAGTTTGCAAATTATATAGCGGGCAACAGACAATTAAGTAATTATACAATACTCTCACAGCAATTAAGCTTCCGAGAAAGGGCTGTCAGCCGCTGGAGATCTCTGCAATGGAAGTCTCACTACTGGAAAAAAGTGGATATAGTCCTAGTTGGGAACGAGTTTTAGTCCCGGTTTCCCAACCGGGATTACGAATCTGGGACTAAAGGGCCTCAACCTTTAGTCCCGGTCCCACTCGGGACTAAAAGAGGTCCTTTAGTCCTGGTTGGTAGCACCGACAGGGACTAAAGGGCTCGACACCGCTGCCACGGCGGAGCTCCTTTAGTCCCGGTTGGTAGCACCGACCACTGCGGAGCCCATTTAGTCCCGGTTGGTAGCACCGACCAAGACTAAGGGACTTTTTTGTTCTGTTTTCCTCTTTCTTTTACATATATTACAAAATGCATGGTACTAATAATTTACTATAACACACATACACACACACTATATATATATACACACACACACACACAAGTTCACATATATTACAGATTTCACTAACACATATATTTACATCAAGTTTGAAGGAACATCAAGTCTAATATTTAATTGTTTTATTTAGAGTCTTTCCATCCCAATAGAATTTGCCTTTCGGGTTCACGACATCATCAATTATGAATCCTGCAAGGGCCTCTTGAATTGCCTTTCCGTGGGTAAGAGCTAATCCCTCATATTCATAACCTATATAAATTTAAAAGAACTATTAATACAAATTGTAACTTATGGTTAATACGCGAATATGAATAATATTAAAATGAGAAACATACTTGCAGTTCATAATTACTGATGGTCGTCCTTTCCCCTATCAGACAGTGCACGAACTCGCAAACATAGTATCCACATAAATTGTTGCCCCCTTCCTGCCTCAAACACTGAGATGGTCAAGTCATTAGATATTCATGAAAATGAAATAAACGAAATGATAAGTCTTTCTTAAAATAAAGTTCTTCGTTGAAAATACCTCTGTTATTTGCACAGAACTTTTTCCGGTTTTTAGTATCGTTAAATCCCACGCAAAGTCCTTATGTCAACCATCATACTAATGTGGTCCTGAGGCCACCAGTGAACATCACACGACCTCCAGTGCGCTCTAGGTATACTTTCATTGTCAGGTGGTGCTGTATGCTCTGTTGCCGTGCAGTGGACAGCGTCATCCCAAGCCGACGACTTGGTTCACACGAGGTCTCCGCTGCTTGGCTGCTTGCCCTACCGCGGCCTGCCTGATCCTCCTCGATCGGCTTCTTTCAAAATTATTGTTTAGATCGGCAAGTTTCAGCCTGCAACTGTAAAAATAACACATTAAAAAACATGTCCCCTCTCACATGACATGTTTCTCAATGGTTATTTTTGGCAACTTTCAGCTGCAACTTTTCGATCTAAACACGGCCTAATTCGCATGCAGCAGCAGCAGTTGCTGTTCACTACGCCGTCCTTTTGCTTTTAATTTGGTTGGGCCCCTAGTCTTCTTGGGTAATAAGGCCTTGTTTAGTTCAGAAAGTTGCAGATGAAAGTTGTCAAAAGTTGACATTGGGAAGCGTGTCGCGAGAGAGGAGACACGTTTTTCAATACGTTACTTTTACAGAAACTTGCTAAAACTTGCCGAACTAAACAAGGCCTAATACAAGGTGTAAATTCATCCACCAACGTCTACATCTATCGGATTCAGTTGACAGGCGCCATTCAATTTTGGTGATAGCATGATTTATTGCCCAATACAATATACATGACACACAATTTTGGTGATAGCATGATTTATTGCCCTCGGTTAATTTTTCTATGATTAGAAGTCAAATTAGCATTATGCACATGCATATTTTGGTGTTTGCAATGTAATTATAATGTGCCCTTTTGTAATTAAAAAGCTAGATTTATTAACATGTTAGATAAAGATTAGACAGTCACGTTTTGGAGGAGAAAGAAGCGGAATGAAACAGGAGGGATGACAGTAGAACACGAAACAGACCAGGCGAAGGACCTATCGGCGTGTTTTGACTTCCAGAAAGTCAAAGCATGGGCTCCGTGACAAGTCAACGAAGGACAAAAATTTGTAAAAAAACAATACTTACTTTAGAAATAGGTAAAGATAATGGTGAGGTTAATAGGTGGATAGTGAACTATCGTCCACATTTTCATGTGAAATCGCATTACAGGCCTTATTGTGATTCCCTGGCCATGTCGTCAAATCCCCATGTGATTATGGACGGCACATTGTCAGCTGGGCACTGTCACCCGGCCTGTCACTAGTAGAGAAACCGCTTTTAGTCCCGGTTGGCAACTCCCATTAGTCCCGGTTCCGCAACCGGGACTACGCCACCGGGACTAAAGGTCCCAGCCTTTAGTCCCGGGTATTTACCCGGGACTAAAAGCCACCTTTAGTCCCGGTTGGTAATACCAACCGGGACTAAAGGGTCTCCACGCGGCGCCCATGATGGAGCCCCTCTAGTCCCGGTTGGTAACCCGGTTGGTATTATCAACCGGGACTAAAGGGCTTTTTTTTTTCTTTTCTGTTTTTCTTTTTCTTTTTCTTTTCTGGTTTCTTTTATACAGAGATACGTATTATACCTGTATAATAATATACGTATATGTCCATATATGTATTAGTTATACGTCACTAATGCATTAAACTATTAATACTGATATTAATATATACGGTAATAATATTAAACTTATATATATTTAAATAAAACAAATTTTGATAAATCCAAGATTAATATTAATATTTACATCAAGATTTCAATATTAATATTTACACCAAGATTTCAAAGGAGCATATACAAAATTCCTAATATTTGCTCCTTGTATCGGGCTCGTGTCCATCCCACCAGAATGCCCCTGTCTTGCTCACGACCTCATCGATTATAAATCCGCAGAGTGTCTCTTGAATCGCCGCGACTCTTTGGTCCGGTAAGATCTCATCTTTCATATTCTTTATCTGAGGATGTGGTTAATAGAAAAATATAAATAATAGCTTTTATGACTCACATGCATGCATACATACATATAGATTTCAATGGAAATGGAACATACCGTCAGGTCCCAATTAGTGACGATCGTCTTATGCCCTACAAGAGTGTGCATGTACTCACAGACATAATATCCACATAAATTGGTGCCTTGATTCTGCCTATAACACTTTATAGGAGAAATGGTCAAGTCATTACATGCATAATCATGATAATGAAACAAAAAAAGAGATGTTGGTCTATGTATAGTAGTATTTACCGGAAAGTCTTCCTTGATACCAAGTTGTTCCTTGAATGGACCTTTTTGCTCTGCACGAAACTTTTTCCAACACCTGCGCACACCATATGAAATAAATGGAATTCTTGGCTGAGCTAAAGAGGAATAATAGTGCGAAGAACGAAAATTACTTTTGAAGGAGGTCAATCATTGGTTGGTACGCGTTCCGTGGTCCCCTCAATGAGTCCATGATGGTCAACAAGCTTATGTCCGGTTGTATAACAAATAATATCCAATGAAACCTATTTACATGCAAGTTTTGTACCAAGAGTCACGTCAATTGAAATAAAAATTATGTTAGGAAGAAAACTAAAAGATGCACAAGACAGTAAAAGTACTCACCCAAAGTTGTAAGGAAATAGAATCATTGTCTTGTAATGTTGTACACGTAAGAATCTGTCAATGTTGTTCATTGTGTCTTCATAAAAAATTAGTAACATATGCTGGTTTACAGTTTTTGGGTCGATGAAGCCCAAGTGGAAGTATGAGTTTTTCCTGCATTCTTCAATCTCCATTCTACAGGATACAATTTAAAAAAAAATAAATGTTTAATAATAGGTTGACAATACATAGGAGACGTTAAATATAGAAATAAATGAAGCACTTACAGCACCCAGCAGCTGAGGAGAGACACGTCAAGGGCATCCCTATGGTATATCTGGTAAAATTCTGAGAATTCCAGATACATAACATTATCGCCACGAAAGTAGTCATCATCTCTAATCTTCAATCCCACCATGTTCTGGCCTTGGGCCGACGCCTGAAGGTACCATTCATGTAATCTGTACATTTTTGTTGACAGCGTGTTGTACGTATCGGGGTCAACTAGAGGTAAGCCAAGCTGAAATGGCCACCTTGGTATAGCCTTTGGGGTCTTACTCTCATCTAGCATTTGCGAGGGCGTCATTCCTGCCTCTTTGCAAAACTCAAGCAGGTCGACCGGTCCAATTCCGGCATTCACCATGAGTGGATCAATTGTTTGCCTCTCCTGCTCACCGAGCTGAGCAACAGCCTTTCCCTTCCTTTGTTGCTTGACTCTCTTGTGGCTCTTGGTAGACTCTTAGCTCTGTTGACTCCGTCGCTCCTTCTCCTCCCTTTGATTCTTCTCATACGATTTCTTAATAGAGCGGTCATAGTCCGACAACAATTTCTTCTGAGTTTCTTTAGCCATGCCAATAAAGAAAGCAGACTTAGCAAAATCAACTACTTCTTTTTTCTCGGGCTCCTTCTTTTTGAAGAACTCTTTAACCTTGGATTGCTTTGCTGGCTTCTTTGCGGGTGGCTTTGTTGGTGCCTTGGCTTTCTGTTGCTTAGCTTTCTTTGCCGGCGGAGGTGCAGGCGGCGGAGATTGCTTAGCTGGAGGTGACGGAGATTTTTGAGTTGTTGGCGACGGAGACCTTTGTGATAATTGAGATAATTGAGATAATTTGAGATAATTGAGATAATTGATATAAAATGATATAATTGATCTCACAATTGATATAAACTAATATCCAACTATTATCAAAAAATCACACTAATATAAAAACAAAAAAAGACTAATATCCAACTAGAATCCATCTAATTGATGTCACAATTATATTATAGTATATAAACTAAAATAAGTTTTTTGATCTGCCATTTAGGAAATGACATATAATTGACATTTAAAACATAGAAACTAAACTAAACTAAGATTCATTCTTATATATCGTTATAATAACAAAAATTCATTCTTATATACCGTTATATCGTTATAACAAAAATTCATTCTTATAATAACAAAAATTCATTCTTATAATAAAAATTCATTCTTTTACTAATAACATATAATTGACATTGAAAACATAGAAACTAAACTAAGTATAATATCCAACTAGTTCCTAAAAATTGATATAAACTAATATAAAAAATTTGAGATAATTGAGATAATTGATATAAAATGATATAATTGATCTCACAATTGACCTTTGTTCAGGAAGAACAGGCGAATATTGCTGCGGCGGGGACTGCGGAGCTGGAGGCGGCGGAGATGCCCTTGAGCTTTGGGGTGACGACGAAGGCCCCTCAGGAGTTAAGACGATGTAACGCTTCTCCCATAGGATAACACCATGAACTGCCTCTTCTAGTGTCGTCTCCCCGTCACCTCCAGGAATTTCAAGCTGGAGTGATTCGTACCCGGCCAAGACCTGCTCCACCCCAACTCTAGCATAGCCAGCAGGTATTTGCCCTCCATGGTAGAGATCTCCTTCTTGACTCGGCAAAGCAGTACCGTACGCCACCTTGAACGTTAAATTCTTGAATGGACTGTGCAGCTCACAGGTCGTCCGCCTGGTTATATCGTCCACGGGTAGCGTTGGACTTGAGCATGAATTGGGACGTCAGTGGACGCGCAACTGCTTCGATGATGCTGGGTAGGGCTAATTGGGTCTACTGGAGCGCCGGCGGATCCACGGCTTTGTTGCTGAGAGCTAAGTGCTATCTCCAGTTGCCGCTGAACCTCCCCAGTTCTTTGTTCGTTCTGCAGTATCCTTTCCTCGAGTCATCGCATCTTCTCTTGCTCCTCGTTTTTTCTTCTGCTGCGACTTCTGTAGGACTCAATGCAGTCGGCAAACCCGTACTTCCACGGAACCCCTCCTTTGCCTCGCGTCCATCCAGGATGCTCGGGATTCTGCAGAGCAAACGTGAGCTCATCCTTTTCTCTGTCCGGGCGGAACTCTCCCTTGGCAACTGCTTCTATGGCATGCGTAAGTCTCCGTGCGGCTTCTTGTATCTGCTGTCCAAAGATGCATTCCCCGGTATCGGGGGCCAATGTTCCGCCATGGGCATAATACCAATGTCGTGCACGGTCAGTCCAAGTTGATGTCTGTGGTGTGATACCTCTATCACGTAGATCTTGTTCCATCTTTTCCCATTTTGGAATAGCTGCAGCGTAGCCACCTTGGCCGAGATGGTGATGGTATTCTTTCTGGGCGGCATTAGATTTGTTCGTCTCCATAAGCTTCTTTCCAAGTGTCGAACGCTTGTATTGCACAAATGCAGCCCAGTGGGGTCTTAGCTTCTCATATGCTCTTGTGAAAGTTGGCGTGCGATTCTTGTCAACAAAATTTCTGTAGAGTTTCTTCTTAAAGCTCTAGAATTGTTCTGCCATCTTCGAAAGAGCCCAAGCTTTCACTCTATCCTCAGTTCCTGCTGGCACTGTGAAATGTTCTTGTAGCTGCTGCCAGAGCATATCTTTCTCTCTTTGAGGGACAAAGTTTGTATCCCCGCGTTTCATAGGTTTCCATCTTGGAATGCTGATTGGGATGTGATCTCTGACAAGAACCCCGCATTGATTTGTCATCTTCCTTGCAACGTCAGCTGGGGCAATTGGTTTGCCTGCATGGTCCACTTGTGTGACAATGAAACGACCCTCCAGCTTTTTTGTAGGTCCTCTTTTCCCCGAATTCGACGTCATTGCGGAGGGCTAAAAGTTAAGAGAAGATACTTATGCATTAATGTATGTACCTCTTAAATCATCGTGGCACTATTACTAAATGTGCTAATGTTTATGTACCTCATCAGCATCGGTGCCTTGTTCATCATCGTCACCATCTGACTGCTCAATTCCCTCCCCGGACATGTTGAGGTATTGATCGGTGTTGCTGCCATCATCGGCTTCAGGGACGGGGACGGCACCACTGCCTTCAACAATTATTTCATTGAGAAGATCGTTGGTTTCGTCTTCGTTAAGTCCCAAATCCATCTAATATGAAAAGGTAAACTAAGTTTAATTTGATCTCCCATTTAAAAAATAACATATAATTGAAATTTAAAACATAGAAACTAAACTAAGTTTAATATCCAACTAATACACCAAGATTCATTCTTCTATATCGTTATAATAACAAAAATTCATTCTTATATACCGTTATATCGTTATAACAAAAATTCATTCTTATAATAACAAAAATTCATTCTTATATCCGGTTATATCGTTATAACAAAAATTTCATTCTTATAATAACAAAAAATTATTCTTATATACAGTTAATTGATCTCACAATTGATATAAACTAATATCCAACTATTATAAAAAAATGAGATAATTGATCTCAAAAAAATGAGGTAATTATCAACTAAAATCACACTAATATAAAAACAAAAAAAGACTAATATCCAACTAATTGATCTCACAATTATATTATAGTATATAAACTAAACTAAGTTTTTTGATCTCCCATTTAGAAAATGACATATAACTAAAATCACAACTAGATTGATTTAAAAGATATAGCATTGAAAGCATAAGCTCTAGAGAATATTTATGAATGGCATTGAATGTGACATGGGTAAGGCATGAACGATCACAAAGTGGTACAAACTTAGAGCCCTAAGAGATTTTTCATGAAATTGAGCAAAATGTGCAATAAGCATAGGCTCTAGGTTGATTTGATCACAAGCTCATGGGAGTGATATAGAGAACTTCTAAGCAATTGATTTGTCCCAAAGAGATTCATAGAAAAAATGGACAGCATATCCCCATAAAATTGAGTTTAAAAGGACCACTACTGGAGATCGAAACCATCGATAGCATGCACAAATTGTCACAGTTATACTCATCAACCACACTTGTCAAACACCATAATTCATCAATTTGATCAATTGATATAAACTTATATAAAAAATTTGAGATAATTGAGATAATTGATATAAAATGAGATAATTATCAACTACACAATTTACACAAAATTAAGAGAATGAAACTAAGCATGCATATGTTCATATAAAAATGATATTAAGAGAATGTATATAAAAATGATATATATAATAACACAATTCATATAAAAATTGAAAAAAATTAAAAAAAACCACCAGTCGTCGGCCGGCCGTCGCGGCGGGGGTGCGGGGGGCGTCGCGCCGTGGGCTCGGGGCGCCGAGCGTCGCGGC
>CM014277.1:79605581-79616020 GCA_004135705.1 Alloteropsis semialata
GGGCTCCGGCGGCCGGCGGTGCAGTGCAGGGGCGGCGGTCGGAGGTTGGGGCGGCGCGGGCGAAAATTGATCGACGAAGATGACAAGTCCCGGCCCCCCTCCCCCCCTATAGCCCCCCTTTAGTCCCGGGCCGTATTACGACCCGGGACTAAAGGCCTTTTAGTCCGGGTCGTAACACGACCCGGGACTAAAGGGTAAATTCGCGCCCCGGGTCGTGTTACGACCCGGGACTAAAGGGGGCTGCGTTTTTGCTTCCCGCGCAAATCCAGCCCCTTTTATTTTAGTTCTATTTCTTTTACTAATACACCAATATTCATTCTTATATATCATTATCACCAGAAAAATTGCCAAAAAAATAAAAAAATAACAGCTGCTTATATTAGAGCTTACAAAATTTAATAAACATGCTAATATGAGTTATATAATGTTTATTTGTCAAGTATTAGCAAAAAAATCTATAATTAAACTAGTTGATGTGATGTACATATATTTTCTTGTGGCTCTTGGTATGTAATCAGAACTCAGGATAATTAGTTCTTCTATACAACCAAATACATCAGATGACAGCAATACAGGAATGTGTAACCATGAATTACAACCAAATACATCAAATTACGCCTACACATGACAGCGCTCACCGTTCAAACAAGTTCAATTCTTATCAACGCCTACGTGCAGCCATATACAATGCATGTGCAATTCCATCACGGATATCGTTCATGTCAGCGTCATCATCAACTTCATCGGGCTCATGAATCTGCTGTGGTTCGTCAACATCTCCGTCGACCATTCTCACACGGCGGAAATCCATAGCCAATTGAAAGTCGATATCATCATCATCATTGTCCACAATGAAATTATGGAGTCCACAACAAGCTAGAATAATTTTGGTTTGGGTTCGCTCCGGATAGCTTGGAATAGCCAACAAAATTCTCCACTTCATCTTCAACACCCCAAAAGACTGCTCAATGACAGACCTAAGAGATGAGTGAGCTTTGTTAAATACCTCTCTTTCACCCGATGGTGCGGGTCCATGTCTCCACTGTTTTTGATGGTACTTTGTCCCCTTGTACGGTGATAGATATCCAGGGCGGTTCGGGTATCCCGCGTCAACCAGATAAAACTTGCCTGCATGTATAATGGAGAGAAAGTGACCACTATGCCTAGTCAAGCACTTTTTTTGTAGATAATGGAAAAAAAATTCTGCCTTCAGACCCCTCCGTAGAGAGGCATCAGTCCGCACCCACAAAAGCACTTGCATCTAAATTCAGAACCATACAAATTAAAGGGGTGAACCATACAAATTAAAGTTTTTACCTGTTGGCGGATGCGGGAACTGCGGCCCATACTTGATAATGGCCTGCTGCAGGACGGTCCAATCATGTGCCGACCCAGGTATCCCCGCAGCAACAAAAGTGAATCGACGATCAAAGTCACAGATGGCCAGAACATTCTGGGTTTTTTCATTCATCCTGTTGATATACTGCCCCACTTTCTGAAAAGGAACTACCAATTTGACATGGGTACCATCTATGGCCCCAATTGCATTGTTGAAGAAAGGAGCAGCCCTATGGTTGGCAACCTTATGGTGGACAGAACTGAAAGTGGGGTCCTTAGGTGCAATTATATCTTTTGCAAGAGAGGTCAGACACGATAAGACATGGTTGAATTTGCAGCTAACAGTCCCAAGCGACCTCTCAAATCTATTCTCAGCTTGCCTAACTGGTTGTGGAGGGCCAACCATGTACAAGAACATTCCTAAAGCCTCTCTAGATGACATCTTTGTAGTGGACTTCAACCCATACTTATTCACCAACTGCTCATGTAACAACTCGAAGACATGTGCATGCATCCTAAACATGTTGTAGCAAGCTGTTGGATTATGCAATGTCCTTTCAACCCATTCAATCCCACTCTCAGGAATTATCCTACCAGGTTGATTGGCCAATCCAGAGTCATGGTACGTACCTAGAACGAGTGCTTTCTTCAAAAGTTTAGTTGTAGTCCTCGTACTCTCCATGACAAGCTTCATGCCTGTGAATACAGGATCATCTTTTCCGAACAACTCTTCCCAATCCTTGTACGCCTCTTCGGCAGCTTCGTCACTTGAGTCATCATCGCTTGACTCGAGAATAGAATCTCCTTCGGAAGTGCTGCCATCCCCTTCGGTGCCATCAGATCCAGCATTATCCCCTGCACTGGAGGCCTGAAACACATGCATTTCAATCAGTCAGAAACCACAAGGACACCATGAACAACAAAATGTGCAAAATTTGGTACTTAAATTAAACATAATTCAAGAAAATGTAAACCATACTGCAGTGGCAGAACTAATCACACAAGGTCAGAATTCATGCATTGAAAAGTGCAATTCAGCAATGTTAATGGAAAGCACAAATAATCCAATAAGGTTCAACGGCAACAATGCCATCATACAACACTCAGTTATTGCAACCGAACTAATCTGTACATTATTGTACAACCTAACGTGACTGCCTATGCACGCTAGCGGCTATGCTCGAAAGCTCTCTGGATCCACCCCCTTCTAGCTTCATTTGATTGCAGCAACAGGAAAGCATCTCTGTTGCCATCATCCTTGAAATGCTGACTCATGAAATAGTACTCCTCACTGTCGCCAGCTATCCCTGAATCCAGAGCCAACTGCAAGCATTGCTGGTACACCAGTTTTGCCTCCTGTTTACGCTGTGTTTGCGCCGCAGACAGCTCGGCAAGTGCCTTTGAAGTGCGCTCCTGGGTTTTCGTCACCTTACGAAATATCTTCGTAAACAAATTTTGCCTCTTCTTTGGTGCAATACTACTAGAAGGTGTACCGGGTGCATGTTTCTTCTTCGACGGGCTATCTGCAGTAGATTTGGTTGCCTCACTGCTTGTCCTCTTGCGGCTGCCCGATGTACCAGTTGGAGAACGGGTGTCACAGGCAGGACTGTCCTGGGACTCCATGTTGTCAGGGATTGGATCGGCCGCCGATGCCTCCATAGCGGAGAAGTCGATCGTCACTTCCCTGAACATGTCGTCCAGCATACAAATACAAGGGGGCTCTTCCCTCTTCAAGCGCTCCACCTCAGAAAGCTTCTGCATCATGAAATAAGGTCATCAGTTACCCAAGTAGAGTACGATTGTGTTTAAGTTCAGTTGAAGAGAGTACCTTTTTCAATCGTTCCCAAACCTTAGCTGATGCCTTGAAACCACCGTTCGGGGTTCGGCCGCCCCCTGTTCCACGTTGCAATTCTTTCAATGCGGCATAGAACAACTTGAGCTGTGAGACCCGTGCTTTGAGCTTGGCCTTAGGATATGGAGCCCCCGTTCGTATGTAGAATTGCGCAACAATGTTTCTCCAACCATGAGAATTCATTTTACCCAGCACACAGTTGCCGTTCTGTTTTTCGTCCATCCACAACTGGCAAAGGGTTTGCGTACGAACATCGTCCCATTTTGCTCTAAGCGTACCCTACTCAACAAACACACGACGATAAATTCAACCTTGATAGTCACACATGCATAACTCTTACTGAATTAGTAAACTTCGCAGGAAAATGAAACATTCATGCTACTGTCTTGATTGAACTAGTAAACTTCGCAGGAAAATGAAACTAATAATATGTAGAGGTTTGTTTGGCTACTCTACTCTCATGTCTAGATATATGAACATAAGCATTTCTTATAGCCTCGGTCTCTTCTTCAGTATTATTATGACATTTCCACCTTTCTCAGTCTGTAGATTAGCTTTTTCTTTGATCTGGATATCCATAGTTTCTCACTCATTTATACAATTGATTTGTGCTTAGTTTCAGTAGAATACCATCTATCTGACAAAAAAAGTTTTAAAAAACTTTTTTCTACATTTGAATTGCTCATTTCATTACAATGTCATCTACTTGACGAATCAGTTTTTAGAACTTTTTCATTCTGCTCATAGCACTGAAATCTATATGTCTACTGGCTCTTCCAAAATTTTATCATCTAGTCAACTAATTATAAGAACTAATCAAAGGTCTATTCACAACAGAAAATCAGAAAACCCAAATTAGTCTTATGTGTACGCAGCAAACTGTCCTATGTCTGCCACTCAAGTTTACTGCAACTGAGTAGTCTGTTAATGAAGGATTAACTCCTTGTATACGACAACCTACCATGTTTGTAGTTCATTTCAAATGCAATGCAAACTGAGTAATTATGTTACATATCTTTGCTTGTTGTATTGACAGACACAATATTGCTCAAAGTCACAGGATCTCTGTTAAAATGGCTTTCTAGTTCTGTAGACTAATATTTTTATGTTTATGATAAATATTGATTATAGGAATTCACCCAAACTCTGATAAGTGAAAGTGCTTAAGTTTCAGATACGATATGCAGTACACGGACCAAAAGCAACTTCCAGGAAAAAAAATAGAAAACTACTACCGTATTTTTTGTAACTACTTGAACAAGCATGCTTATAATAAGAATACAGCAGCATTTATTGAAAAAGGGCATACTACAAATACCAACAAGTGAACTAATGAAATAAGGTTTTATCTTAGGTATATGCTTTTCCAGTTTTATGTATACCATGTCTACTTTATAATACTATACATTGCTTATGTCTGGCTGTTCTCTTAGTTGCCCTACATACAAAACCTATACAAAATTTGACACAGTGAAATGGACTGCTAAGATGGAATTATCCTCACCGAGGACATGTCGTTGTCACCACTGTCAGACTCCAGTGAATTGTTGTTGCTAGCCACATCAATCACGGGGGACGCTTCCTGGAAGCGGGAATGGCTTCGGGTTATCCGATGGCCGGGAACACCGGACGAAGCGGGCGCATCTGTCGTAGGCGCCGAAGGCCATGAGGGGGTCAGCATTGGCACGTGCACACGGGCTGGACGGCTACTGCCCTCGCCATACGGTACTGCAAAGTTGTCAATGACCAAAGAATGTTAGAATTGAGGATTTCCAAGTATAATAGTCACACCTATGCATGCCACTCACCATATCCGGAACGCACTGGAGGCGTGTTCATCGACGGAACGGATGCGTAGGGGCCTGGGACGAAGGGTGCCGCGGACGAGGTCGAATGCCGTGCTGCCTCATCAAAGGGGACAAAGCCGGATGGAGGTGGCATTTCGTAGTAAACCGGATGCACGTCGCCTCCAAGGTACGCAGGCGGGGCCGATGGTGTACTGGTGGTTCCAAAGTACCCAGGACGCCAGGAAGGGAACCCAGGAGGCGGCGCTTCACTGCCGCTGCCGGCGACCGGGGGATTCGCAAAGGACGGGTGCATGGGGTAGTACCCGGACGGAAACCGGGGGTCCGGATGCATGTACGGACGGAATGGTTCATCCCCTCCTCCGGCCATGGTGCCGCCGTGAGGATGCTGGGCTGCACGACGAGGTGAAGCCAATGGGAAATGACGCGATGCAGGCGGAAGGGGGTTCCAGGATGGGCGCGCAGGAGGAGCGGGTGCCGGGGCGGTGAAGTGAGCCCGAGGATGGGGAAGGAAGGAAGTGGGCCGGCTCACCGGTCGGACGCTGAAGGCGGCGGCGCAAGTGGGCGGCACGGACCGGGGCGACGGGTGGCGAAGAGGTGCGCCGGATGGATTTCCGCCCGGGAGAAGGTCCCAAGGCCGAGGGACGGCACCCGCTCCGTTGGCCCAGGCGCCGACCTCGCCGGCGACCACCGCGCGGCGCTCCCAGGTGCGATCCCAACACCCAGGGGGCGGCCGCCCGATCTCCACGGTTCGGCCGGCGCCGGCGCCAACGACGGCTGATCTGCGGTGCCCGCCGGCTAAATACGGGGCACGCGGGCCTAGATGGCTGGCGGAGCTCCGGATGGGGCCGGCGCGGCGGCGGCCCACGGCGGGGCGGCGGCGGCTTGCGCGCAGCCGGGAGGGAGAGCGGGGCGCGGAGCTCAGCATCGGCGCGCTGAAGGGGAAAGCCCCACGGGTACGCTTAACGCGGTCGGCCCGTGACCCTTTAGTCCCGGTTAGAGCCACGAACCGGGACTAAAAGTTTTAGTCCCGGTTGGAGGCTCCAACCGGGACTAAAAGCCAGTAATATTTCAATTTTTTTTTGTTTCAATTTGTTTCTTATTTTATTTACTAAAAAATATATTTCAGTTAGTTTTCTCATTTACTATATGTGATAATAATATCATTGATGTTACGATTATTATTCTCAGACAAATATATATATATTAGTATTTTAGTTCATGTGTGTTGAGAACATTTGTGCTAATATAAACATTTTATTTCATTTAATAGCTAGATGTGCTAATATGAACATGTGTGTTGAGAACAATTTGAATATAACTCCATCACAAAAGCATAAATTAATAATATAAGAGTGCATGCTCAATATCTTACATAATGGTTATAACAATACATTAAACATCACGATCCGGGAGTAAAGGGGCTGAGTTTTTGCTTCCCGCGCAAATCCGCGAAACGACCGACTGTTGCGGTGGTGCATGGATGCTACCACCGCAACAGTCGGTGGTGCACTCCAGTACAACTTCCAACGGTCACTGACACATGATCAACTGTTGCGGTGGGGTGAAAACCCCGTTCTCACCGCAACAGTCCGTAAATCCAGAGACGAACTGGACTCTGGCCTGCGGGACCGACTGTTGCGGTGGTCCCACCGCAAGAGTCGGTGGTCTTCTGACCCTGAGGCCTCCTGGCCCACTCATGACCGACTGTTGCGGTGGTACCTGAGTACCACCACCGCAACAGTCGGTGGCTTCTGCCTTTCCTGGCCCAAATGGCCCTACATGGCCGACTGTTGCGGTGACCATCTTGGTCACCACCGCAACAGTCGGTGGGGTGCAGAATTGCACTTCCAAGTTATCGAACTCGTCCAATTCAAATTCTTTTGAGTTTATAACTTCTTCCTTAGCTTCCATGGCTTCTTTTAAGCTATCTAGTGCTAGAATTTCACAAGTGTGCATCACCTCTATACTCTAGTCTTATTTAGGTCAAGCTACAATTTTTTTTTGTTTCAATTTGTATCTTATTTCATTTACTAAAAAATATATTTTAGTTAGTTTTCTCATATACTATATGTGATAATAATATGATTGATGTTACGATTATTATTCTCAGACAAATATATATATATTAGTATTTTAGTTCATGTGTGTTGAGAACATTTGTGCTAATATAAACATTTTATTTCATTTAATAGCTAGATGTGCTAATATGAACATGTGTGTTGAGAACAATTTGAATATAACTCCATCACAAAAGCATAAATTAATAATATAAGAGTGCATGCTCAATATCTTACATAATGGTTATAACAATACATTAAACATCACGATCTACAACGGCAATAGTCTTCTTTTTCACGAATGTGCCTTGCTTATGATCACTACGTGCGTAAGGAGCATCCTCTTTAGCTAATAGAATGCTTGGGTCAACATTCACGGCGAATGGAGGAATCTCGTCGAACTTATCATAATCTTCCGACATGTCTGTTTTGCCCTCGATGCCGACGATGTTTCTTTTTCCGGAAAGGACTATGTGTCTCTTGGGCTCATTATTTGACTTCTCTGTTTGCTTTTTCGGTTTACTAGACATGTCCTTCACATAGAAAACCTGAGCCACATCCTTGGCTAGGACGAATGGTTCATCTCTGTAACCAAGATTATTGAGGTCCACTGTTGTTATTCCATAATTGTCTTTTGACACCCCTCCTCCACTGAGCTTCACCCATTTGCACCGAAACAGCGGAACTTTCAATAACGGGCCATAGTCCAGTTCCCATATCTCCTCTATGTAACCATAATATGTGTCCTTGTTCCCATCGCTGTCCAGGGCATCTACACGGACCCCACTATTTTGGTTGGTGCTCTTTTTATCTTGGGATACTGTGTAGAATGTATTCCCATTAATCTCATATCCTTGGAATGTCAAGACTGTAAAGGAGGGACCCCTGGCCAACCATGCTAGCTGTTCATGTATGTCCATATTGCGCATTAGATGTTTCCGCAACCAACCAGTGAAAGTATCAATGTGTTGACGTGTAATCCAGACCTCAGTCTTCCCCGGGAATTCAGTGCGTAAAAGCTCCTTGTGTTCATCTATATAAGGACTAACCAAGGATGATTGTTGTAGAACAGTGTAGTGTGCTTTGTTAAAAGAATCATCATCCCAAGTACCGACAACCTTCTTTCCTATTGTTCCTTTTTCACCGAGTCTCCCCTCATGCCGTGATTCAGGAACACCAATCGGTTTGAGATCATCGATGAAGTCAACACAAAACTCGATGACCTCCTCTGTTCCGTAGCCCTTTGATATGCATGCTTCTGGTCGAGCACGGTTACGAACATATTTCTTTAGCACTCCCATTAACCTCTCAAAAGGGAACATATTGTGCAAGAAGACAGGACCCAGAATTTCAATCTCTTTGACAAGATGAACTAGTAGATGTGTCATAATGTTGAAGAACGACGGTGGAAAAACCAATTCGAAGCTCACCAGGCATTGGGCCACATCAACCTGCAACTTCAGTAGATTGTCTGGATCGATTACCTTCTGAGAAATTGCGTTGAGGAATGCACATAGCTTTACGATAGCTAATCGTAGATTCTCTGGCAGAACTCCCCTCAATGCCACTGGAAGCAGCTGTGTCATGAGCACGTGGCAGTCGTGGGACTTTAGGTTTGTAAATTTCTTCTCTGGCACATTTATTATTCCTTTAATGTTCGAAGAGTATCCAGAGGGCACCTTGATACTATTCAGACATTCGAACATGCTTTCCTTTTCTTCCTTGCTTAGAGTGAAGCTGGCAGGACTCAAGTAATTTCGCCCATTGTCCCTCTCTTCAGGATGTAGTGCATGTCGTTCTTCCATATCTTGCAGATCCTGGCGTGATTCCAGTGTATCTTTTGTCTTACCATAGGTGCCTAGAAAGGCTATCAAGTTGACGCAAAGATTCTTCGTCAGGTGCATGACATCAATTTCGTTGCGGACCTCCAAGACTTCCCAATATGGTAGCTCCCAAAATATACTCATCTTCTTAAACATGGGTGCCATCCCATTACTATCATTTGGAACAGCAACACTACCTGTCCCCTTTCCAAAAATAACTTTTAGATCTTTTACCATAGCAAATATGTACTTTCCATCACGATGCATAGGCTTGGAACGACGATCTGCCTCCCCTTTGAAATGCTTGCCTTTCTTTCTTACCGGATGATTCATTGGAAGCCATCGACGATGGCCCATGTACACAACCTTGCGACAATGTTTCAAATAAATGCTTTCAGTATCATTTAAACAATGCGTGCATGCCCTATATCCCTTGTTTGTCTGTCCTGATAGGTTACTAAGAGCCAGCCAGTCATTGACGGTTACAAACAGCAATGCTCGTAGGTCAAATTCCTCTTGTTTGTGCTCATCCCACATACGTACACCGTTTTTGCCCCACAACTGTAAAAGTTCCTCAACCAATGGCCTTAGATACACATCAATGTCGTTGCCCGGTTGCTTCGGGCCTTGTATGAGAATAGACATCATCATGAATTTCCTCTTCATGCAGAGCCATGGAGGAAGATTGTACATACACAAAGTCACGGGCCAAGTGCTATGACTACTGCTCATTTCACCAAAAGGATTCATGCCGTCCGTACTCAAAGCAAACCTTATGTTTCTTGGATCTTCAGCGAAGTCTTTGAATGTTCGGTCAATTTTTCTCCACTGGGACCCATCGGCAGGGTGCCTCAACTTTGAGTCTCGCTTGCGCTCTTCTTTATGCCATCGCATCATCTGAGCATGCTCTTTATTTCTGAAAAAACGCCTCAAGCGTGGTATTATAGGGGAATACCACATGACCTTCGCAGGAATTCTCTTTTTGATAAGCTCTCCCTCTACATCACCAGGGTCGTCTTTTCTGATCTTGTACCGCAAGGCGCCGCAAATCGGATACGCGTCCATTTTCTCGTACTCGGGACCACGATACAGGATGCAGTCATTTGGACATGCGTGTATCTTCTGCACCTCCAACCCCAGCGGGCAAACGAGCTTTTTTGCTTCGTATGTTGTCGAGGGCAATTCGTTGTCCCTTGGAAGCATCTTCTTCACTATTTTTAGTAACTCACCAAAGCCCTTGTCCGATACACCATTTTTGGCCTTCCATTGCAGCAAATCCAATGTGCTCCCGAGTTTTTTTAGTCCCTCTTCGCAACCCGGGTACAAAGGTTTGCGATGGTCCTCTAACATGCGCTGGAACTTCAACCTCTCCTTCTCAGTTTCGCTTGTATCCTTTGCATTTTGCAACATCTGACCAAGATCATCTGCAGGCGCATCTTCTCCATCCTCTTCCTCAGCATCACCCATTGTAGTATCAGCAAAAGCAGGGTGTTCAGCAAATCCGGGAATGTTGTCATCAATCTCATCTTCTCCGTCTTCCATTATAACACCTCTTTCTCCG
>CM014277.1:79616204-79648656 GCA_004135705.1 Alloteropsis semialata
GTCGGCGTTATACATCCATTGCCGGTCCATCTGCAAGATTAGACAATGTTTAATTAGTACAAATAGTGAGTTTATTTTTGAAATAATTGAAAATTACCATCCTAATTCATTAAGCAATAAATTATAATCATACTGAGTAAAATAACTAAAGTATAAATATGAACTAAGTAAAGTATAAATATGAATTAACTAAAGTATAAATATGAATTATCTCAAATATAAATATGAACTAAATAAAGTATAAATATGAATTAACTAATTTATAAATATGAACTAAGTAAAGTTTAAATATGAATTAACTAATTTATAAATATGAACTAAGTAAAGTATAAATATGAACTAAGTAAAGTATAAATATGAACTAACTCAAATATAAATATGAACTAAGTAAAGTATAAATATGAATTAACTAATTTATAAATATGAACTAAGTAAAGTTTAAATATGAATTAACTAATTTATAAATATGAACTAAGTAAAGTATAAATATGAACTAAGTAAAGTATAAATATGAACTAACTCAAATATAAATATGAACTAAGTAAAGTATAAATATGAATTAACTAATTTATAAATATGAACTAAGTAAAGTTTAAATATAAATTTACTAAAGTATAAATATGAATTAACTAAAGTATAAATATGAATATCTCAAATATAAATATGAACTAAATAAAGTATAAATATGAATTAACTAATTTATAAATATGAACTAAGTAAAGTTTAAATATGAATTAACTAATTTATAAATATGAACTAAGTAAAGTTTAAATATGAATTAACTAAATTGTAAATTTTAATTAAATAAAGTATAAATATGAATTAACTAAAGTATCGCTATGACTTAACTAAATTATAAATATGAATTAACTAATTAACTAAAGTACAAATATGAATTAATAAAGTAAAAAAATGAATTAAAACTAAATTGTGCTAAAAAACAAAACTTCCCCATTTCTCCATTCCACTAAAACTAAAATTTCTCTATGTATAAAGGATGAAACAAGAAATACTAACCGTGAAAGATGAGAGGATGAAGATATGCTCCTTTTAGACCACTTGGAGGAGCTAAATCTTCAAAATCCGAGAGAAAAATTGGGCATGACCTCCCTAGCTCCGGCCGGCGCCATGAACGAGCTCTGTGTTCATGGCTCGGCCGGGCTGGGGGAGGAAGATGATATTTGTAGGACCTTTTAGTCCCGGTTGGTGGCTCCAACCCGGACTAAAAGGTACCCTTTAGTCCCGGTTGGAGCCACCAACCGGGACTAAAAGCCCCCAGGCGAACCCCCAATTGGACCCGGGACTAATGCCCCCTTTAGTCCCGGTGCCAAATATGGCCGGGACTAAAGGGGGGGTACCGAATGTGGTTTCTCTACTAGTGGCAGCTAGTGCAGAAAGTATGTGCCTTTCTCTAGCTTTGGACAAATATATCAAAATATTGATATATTTGTCTATAAGTTTGGTCAAAATTAGACAAGTTTGGCTTAATTAGGACAAAAGCCAAAATAACTACTAATTTCGAACTGTGGGAGTAGATGGTACATGTGTGACCCTGTGTACGTAGTTCCTGGTTCCGCCACTATTTGATGTGTATATCCATTTTATCGTTTTGAGCTAGATAGATTCTCGGATCCAACATGGACATTGGTATGTGTTGTCCATCTGCACACTAGCTAGCTAGGCGATTCTGAGATATGTGCCTTGTGCACTGTGTCCTGACCCTCAGCGCATACGATTTCATCATACCGTGCTCAAGTATAGTTAGTTGGCCTTAATTATAACACATGCGTCTTGTGTGGTCGATGCAATGAGTCACGCCGGATCAGATATTAGAATTATGAATTAAATCGGTTATGTTATAAAATATAAATGGGTTATGTAAAATGTAAATGGGTTATGTATATATGCAGGAGGCCCAGCGAGGACGGTGTGCCAAGAGCGTTGTTGGCTATCAAGGTCGGCGCCCAGGCCTACTACGCCTGTGCTACCGCCGCTTCTGCGCAGCATACGAACAGAAATGTTTATATCCTGGACACCGGTGCTACACACCACATGACTGGGCACAAGGATCTGATGGTGCCATCGTCGTACACTAGCAGGGACGACTGGACCGGATTTCTCGAGGGCATTGTCAAGAATGTGCTGCACGTTGAGGGGCTGGGGGCTAACCTGGTATCCATCAGCCAGCTCGTGGATCAGCTTACAGTACAGGTAGCAAAGTGGCTATGGAACGATGCCATGGAGGCTCCTCTGGAAGAACCCGTGCACTTGCATCCGGGGATTTGGACCCAAGGGGTTGCTGATCCGCTCAGGGCGCAGGGTGTGCCGCGCGCTGCTTCTTGTGAACGAGCTTGCCCGTCAAATCAAACGTCTGAAAATTGGTCCGGAGCTGATCACTGGGCTTGCTCATCTGATTCAAGGGCGTGATAATATGCTTCAGATCTACAACATTGTTTGTTGTTTAGAAAATATGAACGTGCCCAAGATTCTGGTCCATGAGGTTTTTGAAGAGCTCAAAATCGTTCAGACAGAGGAGCCGAGGAGTCGCATCAACAATCTTGCTCGCCGGATTTGCGTGGCCCAGGTGCTGTTCGGTGCGGAGAAATGCTCGGTGAAGGTAGGAGACTTCCAAGTGGGCCAAGGCGTCCGGAAGGGTGATCTTTACCATCTACTTGAGCTGCGGTCATGTCCGCCAATCACACTATCTCTTGAATCGGGCGATCGTGATCCTACTGGAAGGTGGGTGCTCAAAAAGACAGCTTAAATCTGAAGGGAATATTATCTGGATCAAACTCTACAAGGAATCCTGCACCGTAGTATAACTCTGCAAGTGTAGGTGAACTACGACCTACTATATATGTATCAACTTAATTTGCTTCATATACATATGTATCTATCTAATATATTGCCTGACCGGTCGTTCTGAAACATTTACACACTGCTGATATGCGTGCCATACATCACCTATGTTATATGCTGGGGGAAAACAAAGAAATAAACCCTATATTGGTATTGGCCTTAGTTGTCTAGTAGGGCTATAATGAAGAGATCTCATATATACAAAGAAAGGATCCTGGGTATGGCGGCTTTGAATTGAGATTGGAGGACCTGGATGTTAGCATCTAGAACCAAACAGCCTGTTCGGTTGGCTGGTGGCTGGTGGCTGATGCTGATTTGTTGTGAGACTGAAGTACTGCTGGCTGGCTGGTGACTGGTGCTGATTTGTTGTGAGACTGAAGTACTGCTGGCTGGTGGCTGATAAGCCAAGCGAACAGGCTGAGGAAATGTTTATTAAGATTGAGGAAATGTTTTTTTTTTGAACTTCAAATATCCAGGAAACATTGCTTGCCTCTTGCTGTCGCTCTATGCGGCCTTCAATGCTACATGGGCCGGTTGCACTATAGCCCCGCGAGAGGCAAACTGAACGAGAAAACTGGGCCGAAACGATTGTGGAGGCCGAGCTAGCTGTACAGCTTCCTGCGTTGCCGATTCAGGAGCAGCAGATGCGGTACTAAAAATGCGCATTAACAGAGGAAGCCAAGATTCTTTTTTTTTTCGTCCGCTCGTCAGCGCTAAATTAACATGCACTGCTCGCACCATCCAGTCGAAGAGGAAATTGTTGTGATTTTATTTCAAAAAAAAGAAATTGTTGTGATGCGGAGGGCGTCAACACCAGTACAACATTTATTTAGCAGAGAAATTAATCTAATTATCTGATGAGAAAAGATGATCCTCCAAGTCGTAGCTGGGGCGAGTCTGCAAACTGAAAGGATATGATGCAGTGAGCTAGAGACAGAGGAGCAGGGTGAAGACCAAGGAGCAATAAATGAACTCTTAAGAAAAATAAGTACGTGGCTCAGGGCTTAGGCTGCAGATTCGCCAATATTTTCCACAAGCAAGAGTGTTGGTTCTGGTGCAACAATGATTCAGCAAAGCTGTTTGGAGAAAGCAGAGTGTAGAATGAAGACTATCAGCCAATCACTGATAAGAAAACTAGAGATCACACTACAAGGCCTGCTAAAGTTGTAAAGAAAGAAATGAAAAAGTGCCAAGTTTCTGATAGACGAAAGAAAGCCAGTTAAATAAATGAATAAACTGAATAGGTAGCACTGCAGAGAAAAAAGATACACATTACTGATTGAACGTACTAGAACTGAAAAAGTACCTGAACATTTGTTTCTTTTTAATATATATCAGAGAGAGTGAGAAGGGAGAGACTCTCAGACCAAACGACCTCTTTACCACTCTTAGGAGGTCAAATAAGGTTAGAATTTACATATTTTAAGCTCTATTTGTATTATAGAGAGAGACAAGTACCCGAATATACTGATCAACTGAGAGTGCAATAGGAGATTAATATATGTCGATGCTGCTGTCAGACATCATAGTCCTCCTAGGAGCTGTGTGTTGAATATCATTAACTAGGACAATAAGTTCTTTTTTAGTAAGTGGGCATCATGGAGCAGAGCAAACAAGCAGGGCTAGTGACTTACAACAAGCAGCACTGCACCATTAGGCTAGTGCTGGCACCACTGCGTTGCAAGTTCAGCAGGAGACTATGGATGAGTTGGTAATGCGATACCTTTTGTTTCCCAGTAAGCATGGTTCACCATCCTAAGGCAAAACTGATTATATTCTCAAGGGGACATGAAGTAGTGGGATCGGTGATAAGTCACCGTCCAAGGCAAAAGCACGAGGGCATCTCCATTCAAAAGAAAAGGGAAAGAACAAGATGCTAAAGAAATGGGCCAGGGCATCAATTTGATTGTTATCCTGAACTGTGGACGGAATAATCTACAGTAAGGCCCTGTTTAATTTGCAAACTTATCACATCAACTGTTAGGACACTAATTAAGGGTATTGAACGTGGATTAATGACAAAACACATTCCATAACTCCCGGGTAACTTCGCGAGACGAATCTAATGAGCCTAATTTGGCCATAATTAGACAACGTCATGCTACAGTAAATAATCTCTAATGACGGATTAATTAGGCTTAATAGATTCGTCTCGCGATTTTCCGTCCATCCGTGTATTTAGTTTTATAATTAGATCATGTTTAGTCCTTCTAATCTTCGATTTATATTTGCTACAGTAAATTTCGCAAACTTTCTCACCGAACTAAACAGGCCCTAAGCTTGGAATGCCATTGCTGTTCGTGTTTCCAACTATCATTAGTTTTTTTCAGGTAAATAAGACTATCATTAGTTAGTTGTTTCATTGCCACATACTGTCGCTATCTTTGTTTGGGTCTAAAAGACTTGCGACACATCTTAACCTACGATTCCTGGCCAATTCCGAGACCGTCGGAGGCTTTCCTCGGCCGTCAGATCGGGCCCATGAAGGGACAAGATGGTGCTAAGCTAGGGCTTTACAAAAAAGTCCTCTTACTTAGCGGAAATCAACCCGCAGTCTAGTCCCTCTCTCTTAGGCATCTTTGCAAAAAAAACCCTCGGACTTTACTTAAACCGACCCACGGTCTATCACCTCTCTCGGCTATTTTCTATGACTGCAGGAATCCTGGCTGGTTCCAGGATGCAGCCAGAAAACTGGCTAGAGCTTGTAGGGGTGGCACAAGTAAGGGTAATGGGCATTAAACAACACCGATTACAAATTAGGAACAGATGGGTGATGGATAACGCCTACTTGTAACGGGCAACCACAATAGACCGTTACCTACATCACGTAAAGGTAATGGGCACTAACAAACGCCCGTTACTACAATCAGACCTTTGTAACAGGCCACCACATAAGCCCGTTACAATATCTGACCGTGTGGGCCTAGAAAGAAACTGTTGGGTGAAGAGTAACACCCTCGTGTAACGGGCACTACGAGACGCCCGTTACCTCTATCAGATCTTTGTAACGGGCTCCCACATAAGCCCGTTACAACATCTGACCAGTGGGCCCAGAAAGTGACCGTTGGGTCGCCCTTTTGTAACGGGCAACCGATAATGCCCGTTACCCCTATCAGGCATTTGTAACGGTCCATCATACTGGCCTGTTACATTGTTTGACCAGTTGGCCCACAAAAACAGCCATTTTTTGTTACTGACTGCTATTGGTAACGGTTGTTGTTATTGGCGGGTTACAAATATGTATTATTAGTAACGAGGATTTGTCCGTTACCTTTGATCGATTATTAGTAACCCAAAAAAAGATAACAGGTGCATTTCCCGTTACTAATGAACATCTGTACCTATTACCAAAGTGGGTTTCTCACGTAGTGTCCAGTCACCGGGTCCTCGTCTTTCTAGGCATGCAATGGCTGCTTCCTGCCGGGTGCTGCATCTGCATCTGTATGCCTTGTGCAGTGCAATGGTCTGCCGCGTCTGCTTTTCCTTTTTGGATGGGCCCTTCCTCCGGCTGCTGAGCAATCTATTGCGCTTGCGCATCGTACGTCCTCTACATCGATCGGCAGCTTTGCAGTGGGCCGGCGCTTTAATTACTGCAGCTAGTAGAGGTGATTGCCCTTGCAAATTGCAATGCTGATAAAATGCTTGCAGTGTACAGCGTACGTCCTCCAAAGCCGAGGGCTTGGTTCGCACGAGGTCTCCGCTGCTTGGCTGTTTCTGCTTGGCCCTGGCATGGCCTGCTCGATCGGTTTCGTTCCAATTCACATGCAGTTACACCGGAATTTTTTTTAATATACTTTTTTATTCGAAATTACAAAAATGTACACTTAAGTGGAGAATTTACAAAAATATACCATAATCGTCCAATGGTTGGACGAAAAGAATATTTCGTCGGATCCGTAGACGAAATCATGTAAAGTCGTCGTACGGGTGGACGAAATCATCTATATCGCGCTCCCGTTAGACGAAATTATGCGGCCAGGACGAAATTATGCGGGCCCCCAAATTTCGTCGTACGGGTGGACGAAACCGTGTGTTTTCGTCGTCTGGTTGGACGAATACTAGTTTTCGTCCGGCCGTTAGACGATATCGGGGGACCACATCGTCACGGGCACGCCCGTCATCGCTCTCTCTCCTTCTCTCGCTCTCGTAGCGCGGCGCGGCGGCAGGAGCTTGCGGGCGGCGGGCAGCGCGGCNAGTTATAATTGAAAATTGATAGGATAGTTATAATTGAAATATTTTCAAATTTGTATGTAAAGGCCTCATGATATAGTGATAGTATAATATAGAGGTATTAATAACTATGATAGTTTTTGGTATTTAGGAAAATTGATAGGATAGTTAGTTATAAATGAAAATTGATAGGATAGTTATAATTGAGAATTTTGGTATAATTTAGATGTATTATTTAGGAAAATTGATAGGATAGTTAGTTGTAATTGAAATATTTTCAAATTTGTATATAGAGGTAGTATGATATAGTGATAGTATAATATAGAGGTATTAATAATTAGGATATTTTTTTATAGTATAGAGTTATATTAATTATAGTTATAGTTTGGAGTAGAAATTGTAGTATATTTATAGATTTAGGATTTAGAGTTTGCAATGGATTTGAAAAGAATGATAGTCAATTTCTATGGCAGACGGTAACAATGTCTATGGAGAATCCAATTAGGATATTTTATGATGAAGGAGTTGTTATTGAAGGACCAAACGGCGTGGATCTGAACAATATTCCTCATGTCATAGTTGAGCTTCAGAATCCGGAAAACACTAATATTACAGATCTGAAAGAATGGTTTGTGAGGTTGTTTCGAATGGATGCAAGTTTATATTCAGTGAAAGTGCAATGTTTGTATGCCAGCAGTGTGAATCCATTACACTTTGCACTTAGACCGGCTGATCGAACAAAGGAGTGGAAGAAGTGGGTAAATTGGTGCAGACGGAGTAATGCTATGTTGACCATTCTTGTTCAACCATGTCCAAAAGAGGTCGATGTCGGGGCTAGTTCATCACAGACATATGAGATGGAGAGCAATTCTGAGGTTGATGTATCAGTGGATGGGTTGCAGGTTGAAGATGAAGGTGGTGTTGGGAGGGGGTAGATGATTTAGAAGGTGGTGTTGGGAGGGGAGTAGATGATTTTGAAGGTGTGGCTGATGGCGGAGAACATGTTCAAGATATTATTGAACAGTTAGAGACCGTTGACCGAAATGCCATGGAAGAGGATGCTAATTTGAATGATCAAGATGATGATGATGATGATGATGATGATGATGATGATGATGATGATGATGAAGGAGTTGGGAGCAGAGAATATCCTATTCCGGAAGAATGGGATAGACCTGATGCATCTAGGATGGAAGCTAATGACAGGGAGAAGTGTCAGTTTCAATATGGTTCCTCTGTGATAAATGTGGATCAACTGTTTCGAAGCAAACAAGAATTGAAAGATACCGTTTCACGGTGGGCAGTAATGTCACTGAGGGAGGTGTTTGTCACAGCTTCTAGCCCATCAAAATACAATGTGAAGTGCAGGACCGTTGGGTGTGACTTTTATGTCCACGCATACAAGCTCAAAAATGTGTTGTACTGGCAAGCTTCTAAAGTGGCCAATCATACGTGTACGCTGCAGAACTTAGGAAGAAAGCATCGTAACCTAACTGCGTCACTGGTTGCTAATGAATTATATAGTGAGATAATTGAGAAGAGAGATATGGAGTGTTCCTTTATACAGCGAGCTGTACGAAGATGATTCAAATATGAAATAACTTATCAGAAAGCTTGGCGGGCTAAGCAACTTGTCCTCGAGTAGCGTTGGGGTACATATGAGGCATCATACTGCAACCTGCGGCGTGTGCTAGAGGTATTGAAAGAAAGGAATCCTGGGACATATACCTCATTTCATGAAACAGTTAACAATAATGGGCCAAATATTTTTAGACGTGCTTTCTTTTCTATGGGACAATGTATTGAGTCTTTCAAGCATTGTCGTCCGGTGCTTTGTGTGGATGGCACCTTCTTGACTGGAAAGTATAAAGGTCAGATCCTCACTGCAATCGGAGTTGATGCAAACCAACAGATACTTCCATTGGCTTTTGCATTCGTTGAGGGTGAGAGTAAGGAAAGCTGGTTGTGGTTTCTTCGGCATCTTAAGGCTGGTGTTGTGTTTGACAGGCCCAACGTCTGTATCATTCATGATCGGCATGCTGGCTTATTTTCAGCGGTGAAGAGTTTGCAAGAGGATTCTGCAGAGCCGTATCCATGGCCTGACTTACAGAGCAGGTGGTGCATGTGACATATGGCGGCCAATTTCTATAACAAATTTAGGAGCAAAAAATTAATGGACTTGTTTAAGAAATTGTGCTGCCAGAACCAGGAAGCCAAGTTTAATGCAATATGGCTAGAGTTAGATAAGCTTACAAAGGCGCCCCTGGTTGAGATGAGCAAGCAGGCAGCGACATCTGCCGATGCAGGGGTCACACCCGATTTGCCGGCACTTGGTGATGGGTTAGATAATCCTAACGTTCGTCGACGGAGAGGTCGACGCGTCAAGTGTTTCTCTCACTGGATAGAGGCGGAGCCTAAAGAGAAGTGGGCATTGTTGTACGACACATTTGGTGCAAGGTGAGTAGTTATTGCAATGCAATTGCTTGTAGTGTTACTCATTATGTGTTGTAACCCTTAATTTCTTTTGTTAGGTGGGGTATCATGACTTCAAACCTAGCAGAGGTTTACAATTGGGTTATAAGAGGCTTGCGCGCTCAACCCCTAATTGGAATCGTAGAAGGTATTTTGTTTGGTATTATTAAGTACTATCAAAAGCGACGTGCAGCCGCTCTGAATCATATCAGAATAGTTCAGACACCATTTTGTAAGAAGATGTATGAGCACCTCGACAAGTCTGTAACGAAGGCATCAGAACACATTGTGACCCGACTAGGCAGTGATCTGCACCGCTTCCAACTTATTTGCAAAGGAAAAGGAGGCGTTGGACAAGATACAGTTGTGATAATTCATGAAGTTAATCTTGGAATGATTTTTGATGGACGGGCTGAATGCACATGCAACAAGCCAAAGCTACTGCATGTTCCTTGCTCTCATGTCTTTGCCTGTCTAGCTCAACTTCGAGTTGACAGCATGCCTTACATATCTTCGTTCTACCTAAAGGAAAATGTGGAGCAAACATGGATTGGTGAGTTTTATGGATTCATGGTACGTGGTAACTTCACGGTTTTCAACAGTGACTTTCCAATATGTCTTCCATCCATGGATATGCTGCGGCGCTGCACTGGCAAAGGGGGTCGTCCACAAACTAGGCGTATTCGCAATGATATGGATGAGGCTGAAGTGGGAGGTGCAATGAGAAGGTGCAGGACTTGCGAACAGTTCGGTCACAAAACAAATGCATGTCCTACAAGTACCGAGGGTGCTAGTGCGTCGACTTCGGGAACCGGACGAGGAAGAGGGCGTACTGAAGACTATGACTATGCTGTCTAGATTAATATTTGTACTTTAATATTTGTAATATTATTGGACCATATGCATTTTAATATTTGTCGCTTGTAATATTATTGGAGTATATGTATTTTAATATTTGTCGCTTTTAATATTTAGGTATTTATTGTTCAGGCAAATATTATTTGATATTATGTTTTCAGGATGGAACTCATAAATAATTCCTTGGACCAGCGACACCGTGCGTATGCGCACGAGACAGAGGGCAACAATGTGCTGCCTGTTCTGCGTGCCCGTGCGCCGAAGAAAGCTTGGCACCTCCACCCTCAGTGGCTCACTAGGTATTGTAATTATAATGTTCCAGTTTATTATGGATATAATTGAGATTTTAATTATTTACAAATATGCAACATCAACATGTTATTGATCTAATTTTTTTTGTTTAGGTTGCAGCGTGCTGGCTTGCTTCCACTTGCGCGCATGGTTGAGGCTACGGGTGAGGATGCTTGGGATGCAGACGATGCAGATGAGGAGCAACTCAAGCGGTCCAGACGTTTTCCTTTCGACCAGTCACTGCTCTCGGCACTCGTGGACCGATGGAGGCCCGAGACGCATACGTTCCACATGCCGTTCGGTGAGATGACTGTGACACTACAGGACGTGGCCATGCTCACTGGGCTACCTATACGAGGCCGGGCCATTGGCCCCTCTGCGTCTCCTGTGGGCTGGCGTGAGGACTTGGAGCACAGATTTCAGGGTGTGCTACCTGCACCAGGTGTAGGCCTGGCTATTGCACCTAGCAACAAGCATGGGCCGCCGTTGCGGTGGCTGAAGATGTTTAGAGTAAGTTATTCTTTTACTACATATTGAATTTATTGTTGTACTTAATATGTTTTAATTATTACTAATCTGTTTTTATTTCTGATGCAGTTGGATAACATGGCGGATAACCCCACACCTTACCAGCTCAGTCGTCACTTTGAGGCGTACTTGTTGTGGTTGTTTGGCTGGGTTATGTTTACCAGCTCGCACGGTGACACCGTCGATGCTCGTTGGATCCATTTTGCCCGTGCTATTGCCGATGCTGAGGTGGACGAAATCCCTCAGTTGTCTTGGGGTTCAGCTGTTCTGTGTTGGACGTATCGAGGGTTGTGTCAGGCGTGCACCAGGAAGAAGCCCTCCTCCAACTTGACTGGTATGCCTCTACTACTCAACCTGTGGTCGTACGAGCGGTTTCAGATTGGACGTCCATACATCCAGCCCGAGCACTACACTGTGGAGATGTACGGAGGGGGGAACATGGTTGATAGGCCGACCATGGGGTCCCATTGGACACGACGTCGGGTAAGCAATGCAATCTCATGGCTTCGTAAATCTTTTATAGTTGTATCAATGTAATACTTAATTTTGTTGGTTTTGCAGCCTCAATGGGCAGGTATACAGGTTCGGGCGACGTACGAGGCTTTCACTGAGCAGTTTGACCACTTGAGGCCTGAGTTTGTTACTTGGGAGCCGTACACTCAGGTCGTGATTTACCATCGCACCGGTGGTAACGGTATTTCTGAGTCTTGCTACGCAGACACAGACTGGTGGATGACCAGGAAGAAACTGATCTTTGACGTATTTGTGGAGGACTACGCGGTGCATCGCGTGATGAGACAGTTTGGTCGTCGGCAAGAGGTTCCGGTACCTATGGGTGACATTGTTCCTCGACACGTGCATGAGTAAGTTATCGTGGAATTTTGTGTAATTCATTTACCTTTCACGTACTGTCGTGTACTAAATATTTTTTACATTTTTCATGTTACCGCAGTTACAAGATGCAGGGCCCTCGTAAGCCACTTCCTGAGCTTATTTTGAGGATGCAGCCATACATGGATGCTTGGGATCAGGCGGCCCAGGACCGAGTGCAGGAGGAGGCACCGTTCGACGACACGACGTACCACGTTTACTTGCAGTGGTACGTGCCGCGCACTCGCACACGGCTTATTTCGAGGAACCACCAAGAAGACGAGGCCATTGTTCCACAGTCACTGCTTTACCCCGCACATGCCGGGCGAGCTCTTCACGAGGCGGTACGTGTTCCATCACGTCTTTATTGTACTGTATGTATTTCACTTTACAATAACTATAACGTGTACTTTGTCACAGGCTGATTTCGGCAGGGAGGTAGACCGTGAAGCAACACAGGCGATGGCGTTGCTGCGTCAGCGAGACTCTACCGGGGCCTTCGCCGACATCGCTAAAATTTTGTCCCGACTACGCCAGAAGGCGAAGCGTATGGTGCGGGCTATCTCATGTCGGGACAGAGATGACGTCGTCACCGAGCACCGTGAGCCGCGAACGAGGGAGAGGCCGCCACGACCACCACCTTCAGTGGCTCGCCCTGTGCCGGCCCCTCCACAGCAGGATCAGGCGGGTGGTTCTCATTGGCAGGAGGCCGGGTTGCCACGTACACCCGTGGCAACCAGTTGGGGCACCGGCATGGCACCGATGATGGAACCTACAAGCGGCTACAACCAGGATCAGGCGGGTGGGTATCGTTGGCAGGAGGCCAGGTTGCCACGTACACCCGTGGCAACCAGTTGGGGCACCGGCATGGCACCGATGATGGACCCTACAAGCGGCTACAACCAGGGATTTTACCATCAATATGGAGGTCCGTGTTTTCTTACTATTTATTTTTTCAATCATCTAATTTAATAATACATTACTAAATGGTATCATTTAATTTTGCAGGTTCACATGCACCTTCTGGATCGTCACCCTCCGATGACCCCCAGGACGAGATAGACGTGTCACAGTTCTTCTCCTATCCGACAGGTACACAGACCACACAGGAAGATGTTGTGGAGCCACGACGACAGGTTAGGCCTGCTCAGCGGTACTCGCCAGCGGACTACGACAGGCCACGACCACCAGCGTCAGCACGGAGGACGAAGAGGGGTTGACGACAGCCTCAGGGGCACGATGGGGCCCAGGGACAGGGTCAGCCGTAGATATATCATTATGTTGCATGCTATACTGTATGGGCCAGTGCAGACTTTATTGTATCATTATGTTGTGGACTTGATGTGTAGGTCGGTTCAGACTATGATGTGTAGGTCGGTGCAGACTATGATGTGTTGGCTGGTTATTTTGCTGTGCATTCGTTCTCACAATATTATGAACTTAAAAATAAGAACAATGAAGAGTCCAACACAATATTATAAGCTTAAAAATAAGAATAATAAACCCCGACCAGCATTTAACATGACGAAGAGTAGCACTAAGATACATAGCTTGACATTGCAATGGCATGTACGGCACACCTTTCTAACCTAAACATGTGCCGTTGCTAATTCTAACATGCCTTAGGGAAATTAAATTGACGCTTCAACGATGCGTCCAGTTCTACTGCTCGAAAGAGAATAGAGATCCACCCGAGTGCTGCGAGGGAAAGTAGTACTTAGGGCGAGGCTCGGTCGGTGGCGCTGGTGGTGGTGGTGGGCTACTGTTTAGGTGGCATGAGCACCGACAGTTAGGGTCATAACAAACTGGTGGCGCAAAGCTTGGTGCACTGCCCTCCTCAGAATCATCACGAACGTCATCTTGAAGGAGTCTACTGTTGTCCACCTCTTGCTGTAGCTCATCGATGATGAGGTGGAGGTAGGCGATGTACTCTTCATATGGCTGAATTGGTGGGGGATCCACCCACCTTGCGAATCCGCAGCCGTCGGGAGCCAACGAGCTCTGAACATTGTAGATAAACGATTAGGATGACAAATATGTATGGAAACATACAAATCCAGGGTTAGGGTTATGACTTACATATCCCCTAGGGCATCGCCAGAATCGCCGTCCGCCCTCCAAAGCTGAATGCTGAACCTGCACAACACAATACTCACCATGCATACATCTTGGCCACTGCACCGACTTTCTACGCTCATAAGGTCGGAGGCTACGTTGCGTGCCAAAATCGCTCTTGGATTCGATTGGAAAATGTTCAGCAAACTCTGGAAAAAGTTCAGTATAGATGGTTGGCCCTAAGTCGTCGGTTGCCATTTTGGTTTTTCAGATGTGGGTTAAAGTGGACGAATGAGCGCGATATTAATAGGCCACCAAGTTCCCCACCCCAGCCAGTGGGCCAATAGATCCATGTGGTGTGTTTTTGCAGTGACTCAGGAAGGACATGGTGTGGGCCATTGAATCCGTGTGGTGTGTTTTTGCAGTGACTCAGGAAGGACATGGTGTGGGCCATTGAATCCGTGTGGTGTGTTTTTGCAGTTACCAAGCAAGGACATGGTGTGGGCCATTGAATCCATGTGGTGTGTTTTTGCAGTGACTCAGGAAGGACATGGTGTGGGCCATTGAATCCGTGTGGTGTGTTTTTCAGTCACCAGGAGGTAAGGGCATAGATCTTCTGGAACTCTTTATATTGCACAAGTTTGATACACAACTCATCCATCCCACGACTCATAGTCAATATAGATCGTACCAATGTCATCGTGGAGAGATGACCCAAAAGGTGTGCCGACATGGGAAGAGCGGCCAAAATGCCACTGCGGGTTCCGATGCTGGTTGCAAGTCTGTACTGATTCTTCAAATCAGTCCAAGCGGGGTGCTAGGTTCTTCAGATGTCCTGACATTGATGATGATTTCAAGGTTCGTTGCAATGCTAATTCATGTTTTTGTTGTTAGTGTATGTAAATGACCAAGCTATCCACATGCAAGCTTGTAGTTTCTTCCAGTGGATCGACAAGAATGCTCTACCCAGTCAAGGAGTACCATCACAAATTGAGACCAAAGAGCAGTACTCTGCTAGACTACAACATGCACGTGAGGCCGAACGTCTTTCTCGCCTTGAGAAAGACCTTGCTAAGCGTGAGGCGGCACTTAAGCTCAGAGAAGGAGAATTCCAAGCTCGGGAGTCTCGCCTGCGTCATCAAGAAGCGCAACATTTAGCTTCGGCAAGATAGATGTGGCAACGAAGTAACAGGATGAAGGAGGTGGAGCGTCAGGAGGCCGAAGCACGTGAAGCCGATCGCGAGCGCAACAGAGAGGGCGCACGCCGTGCAAAGGAAGGTGCACCCGAATCGAGCAGGAAGGGGAAATATCCCCGTTTTACTCAGTAGAGCGTTAGTTCTACACCCGGCAATCTACTTTCCCCTAAGGCATGTTGGGTTTAGTAACAGCAACTGATTATGTTTTCGGTGTGCTGCAAATGCCGTTGCAACTTCTATTAGATTGTTTAGGCTAAGGATGTGAGATGTGTGTTCACCATTTCCTTTCTGTGATGAAATTTTTTATGCATTGCAAATGAATGCCGGGGCTACTCCATTAAGAAAAATTTGTTGACACAACAGTTATGAACGGATGCCCATCTGACCATTTTCTCTTTATCGCACATATCTTCGTTCCGTACATACGACGTAAGAACCATTTCTGTGGAATGGAAATAACCAAATAATGTGTCTAGATTCTGGAACGAAAATATGTAAAAACAAAATAACCAAAACATATTTATGCAATGGAAACAAACATATTTATAGAATGAAAGAAGATATATGCAATGAAAATAAACAAATAAATATATAAATATATATATATAAATATATATATATATATGGGGAGGAATTGAGGAAATAATACCAAATTAAAAAAATTCAAATAAATGAGACATATCCATAATTTCGTCTACTGGGAAGGCGAAATCTGGTTTTTGTCTTTCTACCAGACGAAAAATAGATTTCGTCTTCCCAGTAGACGAAATCTATATTTCGCCATGCAAAACATATTTTCGTCATGCAAATCGTCCACTGGGTAAACAATTTAATTTTCGTCTTTCCAGAAAACGAAATTTCTATATTTTCGTCTGTTCGGTAGACGAAATCCCTAATTTCGTCTAATGGGCAGACGAAATTTTGATTTAATCTACTCAGCAGACGATTATGGTATATTTTTGTAATTCCTCCACTTTTGTGTACATTTTTGTAATTTCGAATAAAAAATGTATTAAAAAAATTCCAGTTACACCGTCCCTGCTTTGCTTTTGATTGGTTGGGCCCTAACCTGCCGTGTGAACGACATGCATGCAGACAGTGGTGCTGTACGCTCTGTAGCCAAGCAGTTTAGCAGGACAGTGGATGGGCCAGCCGACGACTCCACTCAACGGGGTCATCCCTGCTTGGCCTCATTTGTTTTCCTAGTCTAGCATCTAGCACGGAGGACATCTTTCTTGCATGGAGTACTAAATGAAGTCTATTTGCAAAAACCTCTTCATGGATGAGCGTAACTTTTTGAGACGAATCTAATGAGCCTAATTAATCGATGATTGGCTACAGTGATGCTACAGTAACCATCCTCTAATCATGCGGTCAAAGGCCTCATTAAATTCTTCAGGGTTCCTAGTGCAGGAGGTTCTGGAGTTAGTTTTTGTAAAATACCTTTATTTAATATCTTTAATTAGTGGTCAAAGTTGTGAACAGTTTCTAGCACTGGAAAACCAAACGGGGTCTTGTTTGCTACCCGCTGGCAGGACCTGCCTTACTAAGTTTTTTTTTCTTTTTTCAATAATAAAAAAGCAGGGCCCTACCTATTGACTATTGTGCTTCCTTCCCAGTTACACCACGTCGGTCATTTTCTCTTTTTTTTGACACTTTATATATTGATATATTAAAGCAGCCGAATTACAAGCAGATCCTCCAAAAAGAAGGAAATTATATCAAGGTCCCCAAAGGGAACAGAGCCGAGCAGAACGCCGGCAACATCTCGAAGCTCGCCGGAAGGGTCCGTGCTGTCCGACGGATTGAAAGAACCTGGAGCAGCAGCAGGATTCTTTATCTGCACCGGTCCAAAGATGTGGTGTAAACCACCGGTCCGAACGGATTAAAGGCGCATGGCCATGTTTATTTCGCTAACTTTTTTCATCGTTAAGTAATTTCGAATGTTTGATACTAATTAAGAGTATTAAACGTGGATAACTGGCAAAACCTGTTTCATAATCCTCGGGTGAAATTGTGAGATGAATCTATTAAGCCTAATTAGGCCATGATTAGACAATGTCGTGCTACAGTAAATGATCTCTAATGATGGATTAATTAGGCTTAATAGATCATGTTTAATCCTCCTAATCTTCAATTTAATATTGCTACAGTAAATTTCGCAAAGTTTCTCACCGATTTAAATAGGCCCTATGTCTAGGTATATAGTAAAGCATATGTATCTAGAAAGAAACAATCTATAATTTGAAATGGGAGAATACTATGTAAAACAACATGGTAGCCTTCATTTTTCTATCTTTGGGCCTGAGTAGGCCATTGATCTCACAGCAGATGCACCATGTATATGTTGAGGCATCGTGCTCAATAGGATGAACAAATTGGATATGTATGGATATGAATACATATTATTTTACATAGATTCGGGTCCAAACACAGATTATGTCAAATATGTTGGATAATGTAACACTTATATTTCATCACAATAAATTTCAGAAATAGTTCCTAAATTTTCTAGGATTTAATTGGAATTTACTAGGTTCACTTTAACAATTATTATTAGTCACAATAAGTTTTTTTATTCATGCTGGTGCATTGCTTTTATTTGATTGTTATTCAAATCTGGATTTAAATCCTGTTTAAATTCAAATTTGAATCGCATTTGTTTGAGATTTAAAAAAGTTGGTTTAGATCGAGTCCATTTCTGCTCCTTTAAGTCTTGATAGATCTATTCTTCTTCCGTGATTCCGTCTTCTTGTTTGGCCAACCTTCTCTGGTCTGTTTTTGGCCATCTTCATTTCATCCCCGCTTCGTTTGTGACCCAGCATCGCCGTCTTCTCTCCGTGCGTCGCTGACACCACGGTCTTGCCCGTTAGTGTCATTTTCTCCGCATCAGACTCAAGTCCGAGATCGGGCTGAAGGTCCACGATGCCTGCACTTGGTGTGCGTTCCACCAGTCAATTGTCTGTGGAGGAGTTTATCTTCAGTTTCTAGTTATGAGACATTTATTTCGATCCGTTAAAGACTATGTCTTGGTTTGTAAGAATGCTATTTAACTCTGTTTATATGCTATGCACTTGATTAGTTTATCATTGAGAATGTCATCATGTGTGTGTGAACGGATTCTAGCACATATGTCATTCTGCTTGGTTCTGTCCTTTAAACCAGGTGTGATAGACACAAATACAGATCACATATACATATTAGATCTTCAAACTTAAATATTCTTAGAATATATTGATTACAAGGGCATAGAGTGTAATTGGGGGCCGTGTGGGGCTTATTAGAGACTAATCCGAAGCCCTAGCGCTATAAATATAAATTTATTTGGTAATTGATGATATCAGACCTATCAATTAGTAAAATGTACTACAAATAAGGTCATCATGAGAGTTGCAATGATTAGACAATGCCGTGCTACAGTAAACAATCTTTAATGACGGATTAATTAGGTTTAATAGATTCATCTCGTGATTTCTCGTCCATCCATGTAATTAGTTTTATAATTAGATCATGTTTAGCTCTCCTAATCTTTAGTTTAAAATTTCTACAGTAAATTTCGCTAAGTTTTTCACTGGATTTACACACCCCCGTAGTAATGTCTTGAGGCCACCAATGACCATCACATGACCTCCAGTCCGCTGTGGGTATCATTTCATTTTTTTCATGGGCCCCTCCCGCTGCCGCCTTTGTTGAATCCCAAGCAGCATTTGTCCCTCCTCCCCTTGGTACGCGCCTGCGCGGCCATGAAAATACAAGTGGGAGCATGGCAGTACGGGTGGAATAGGGAGCAGTACAAGCGTGCATGCCATCTCGCGATTCAGGCCTTGTTTAGTTCGTGAAAAAAAATGGTTGAATTTCCTGTAAAAAAATGCTTTGGAAAAGGTGTTGCAGAGAGGAGGGGCACGTTTTTCAATACGTGACTTTTGGTTGAATTGCACGGCCTTGTTTAGTTGCATCTATTTTTCAAACTTTTTTGAATTTTCACTATTCATCAAAGGAAATCTTACATGTATGGAGTAGTAAACGTATGTTAATGACAAAACCCATTCCATAAACCCGGGTAACTTCGCGAGACGAATCTAATGAGCCTAATTAGGCCATGATTAGACAACATCGTGCTACAGTAAATAATCTCTAATGACAGATTAATTAGGCTTAATAGATTCGTCTCACGATTTTCCGGCCATTCGTGTAATTAGTTTTATAATTAGATCATATTTAGTCCTCCTAATATTTGGTTTAAAATTGCTACAGTCAAGTTTGCAAACTTGACTCCACGAACTAAACAAGGCAAGGCCTCAATAGTCACCTTGTTAAATAAAGGCAGTGCTGGCACTAGAGCAGGGGCAGTCATGTCATGCCGGATGCCATATGATTCACGCTTGTCGGAAAGGCTGCATGCAGTCAATTCCTGCGGCTGGGCACAGCAATTCAAGGAGCTGGGCAGGAAATAAAGACGACGGTGCATGTGCTGCGTAGCAGCAGCTGCTATTGAAGCAGCGCGTGATGCAGAACGAGAAATGCCAGTAGGAAGCTAGCCTCCAAGAGGCCATGACTTGACTTCCTGCTGGTGTCTCCTGGTGTGGACGTACAACGTAGCTGGAGAGCCGACGTATTCAAATAATAGTTGATATGTTTATCTCTGCAAGTGCGGACGCCCTTGGGTTTATGAAAGTTTCAGGTTAGTGCTACTTCAGGTTATACGATTTAGCATGAAATTTTGTATTTCCATTGTTTTTTCCGTAAATGTAGTGACACACATCATACATAGCATATATACTTTAAAAAGCTAGTGTTTTCTATATTAACGATGGTAGATTTTTTAATGCCATACGTGGGTAATTTAGATGCAAGTTTAGAGTTTGAACCACGTGTTTAACATGGTAAGATATTTGTTCTCATTGCCCGCTTCATACATTTATACATGGTCTACATGCTGAGACATATCACGCATATATAACGTAAGTTAATATGTTTCTATTTTAACAGTCAATGGCCGAAATAAGTAAGTTAGACTCAGATATGGTGTATTATGAGACTTTTTTTTTATAATGACATATGTACGTTGTATTTAATAACAGCAAACACAGATAATTTAGATGTTAAGGGGTTAATTTAAGTTATTTTTATAATGGTATACATTGGTAATTTAAATGAATATTAGGGGCTACTTAAGTTTATTTTTCATAATGGCAGATGTGGGTAGTCTAGCTATAGATTTAGGGGATTACTTTAACCTATTTTCATAATGGCAAAAGTGGATAATTCTTAGAAAACACAGTAAATAAAATAGGTATGATAATTAGAGTCTATAGATTGACATAGATGTTTCTGATTTTATGAGAATTTTTAGAATTTATCTTTTTTCTAGCGTGTTAATGTGGAGACTTTAAAAAGAGTTTGCAGTTATCAATAGACCGCATTGTCAAAGCAGCACAGGTTGGCCTTGGTTAGCGTTAGCTATAGCTGGTTGAATATTTTGATACTAATTAGAGGTATTAAACATAGACTAATTATAAAACTAATTGCACAGATAGAGACTAATTCGCGAGACGAATCTATTAAGTCTAATTAGTCCATGATTCGACAAAGTGACGCAACAGTAACTATTTGCTAATGATGGATTGATTAGGCTTAATAGATTCGTCTCACGATTTAGTCCAGGCGGCTTCTGTGATTAGTTTTATAATTAACTCATGGTTAGTCATTAAAATTACCATCAAAATATTCGATGTGACAAAGACTAAACTTTAACCCAGAAATCCAAACACACCCGGGCCCAACCCTGGCTCGCCTTTGTTCTTCCTATGTAGTTACACCATGTCTTAATTTGCGTGTACAAGAGGCCCAACTACATGATCCATATAGTCTGTACTATAAACTCTGATCTAAAATTTGATGTATGAGGTTTGAAATTTGGGGCATGTTTGGATTCTGAGGCTAGCCAAACTTCGGCAAAGATAATGAGGGCATGGCCAAAATTTGGCCACATATAGACAGGTTCGGATGGTGGCCAAACCAAAATTTTAAAAAATGCCAATTCTTTCTATATATGTGATTATAGCACGTGGGACCCACATGTTGTAGTTTTATTAACGTAAAAATATAGTCAGCTGCTTTGATCTTTTTTTATAAAGAAAATCACAAGGAATATTATGGTGCAAACAAATTTCGAATTTCCTATATGATATTCATGAAATAATATCATTACATGGGTGTAAATTCACACACCAAACATTGCATGTGTCGAATTGAGTTGAGGTCTGGCACCATGCATGTGTGTAAGCAATCGTACATGCAGCTGCTCAACTCAACTCAACTCAAACGTGTTGCGACAGACACAGAATCAAACGAATAAATAAACCGCTCGCTTTCGTTTCGGCCACCACAAAACACTCTTAGGGGGTGTTTAATTGGGCAAAAAGTAGAAATTTTGGTGAAAAATTTTGCATTGAGAAACATGTTCTGTGAGAGAGGGCACGGTTGTCAGTGTGAAAAAATTTTGCATTGGGAAGCGTTTTTTGTCCAATTGAACAGGCCCTTAACATTGCAGGTTTGCAACACAACAAATGCATATCCATGGGTCAGAAATTAAAGATGCTTGGACCTTGGTAGGTCTAGCTTAGTGATTCATCACGTACGGAAGAAAAGATGGCAATAGCGTTAGAGTTAGAGCTAAATAGACTTGACCGGCCAGCGGCAAGCACGTCCGCTCGCTTCGTTTCGGCCTGCAGCGCCCCGCACGTCCGCCTCGCTCTCGTCCCCCGCACGTCCGCCTCGCACGCCCGCGCCGCCGCTCGCGGCTCGCCCAGTCGCCCCGCGTCGGCGCGTCCTAAAGGCCGGCGGCCACCCTTCGTCCTCCCTTCCGGCCTTCTCCATCCGCCCTCTACCTCGTCGCGGCGCCTCCCGGGCTCCCGCCGGCCGGCTGCTGGGCTGCTGGCCTCCTGCGGCTGCGGCCAGCAGCGAGGGCGCGAGGCCGTGCGCGTGGCTCAGGGGGGCGGGCTGGGCGGCTCCGCGGCAGCGCAGCTGTTGCGCTGCCGCTCGCCGGCGGCCGGCCCGGGGTGACGACTCGAGGGGCAGCCATGGATCTGGTGACAGGGGCCATTAGCAGCATCGGCCCCAAGCTCTTCGAGGTCCTCAAGGGTGAGTACGAGTTGCAGAAGGGCCTCAGGAAGCAAGTCCAGTTCCTCTCACATGAGCTGGACAGCGTCCACGGCGCACTCCGCAAGGTGGCGGAGGTTCCATGGGACCAGCTCGATGAGCAAGTCAAGATCTGGGCTTGTGAGGTCAGGGAGGCATCCTACGACATGGAGGACATCCTTGATACATTTCTTGTGCGCGTGGAGGGCCATGGCCCCCCAGAGAAGGGCAGGCTCAAACGTGCTCTGAAGAAGATGGGCGGCCTGTTCAGAAAGGGAAAGGCTCGTCATGACCTTGCTGGCGCCATCGAAGACATCAAGGAGCAACTCCAGCAGGTCGCCGAGCGGCGTGCCAAGTACAAAGTCGACGATATTGTGTCCAAGCCTGCCGCCGCATCGACAATTGATCCTCGCCTTGGGGCTATGTATAATAAAGTCAGCCAGCTCATTGGCATCGACAAGTCAAGCGATGAGCTCTCGAGCATGTTGTATCAGGAGGGCACTGATTCAAATGGGAAGCCCAAGATCGTTTCAATTGTTGGAGTTGGAGGATTGGGCAAAACTACTCTTGCAAAAGCAGTATATGATGAGCTTAACCCCCATTTTGATTGTCGGGCCTTTGTTCCAGTGGGGCGAAATCCTGATGTGAAGAAAGTGTTCAGGGACATTCTTATAGATCTTGACAAGGGAGAATACATGAATGTCAAATACAATATATTGGACGAAGGGCAGCTCATCAAGGAACTCCGAGATTTCCTCGAAAGCAAGAGGTACGAATTAGCCTGTTTTCTTGTTTCATGCTGCAGAGTGTATTTTTCAGTGTAACTCTACTATTGATGCAAGGCACGCATCATAAATGATGTAGGCTGGTAATAATTACTTTCTTACAGCAGTGCCAACTGCTAGCGCTACCTAGTTTTATATCCGTACCATTTCAAGCATACATCTTTGAGTTTTTATTTTTAACGTATATGGGATTTCCTGATGAAACTGAGCTAAATATAAATGACAAATAATAAGCTAGTTAATTTCAGTGAACTCACCAATTATCAGCCCTTAACTAATTATTACAAACACTGGTAGATTATTATTGACGGATAGAAATGTACAGTGTTTAATGTTGCATAATAAGTAGCATTTAAATCTTTTATCTAATCACACTTCTTTGCTCTGTAGATGGTTTGGATACATTTTACTAACTCAGGCTCTTGACATGTAGGTATTTCATTGTTATCGATGATGTATGGGAGGTAGAATCTTGGCAGAAAATAGAATGGGCATTGGTTGAGAACGATAGAGGAAGTAGAGTAATAAAAACTACACGTAAATCAGAAGTTGCCACTGGTGATGTTTACAGGCTGCAACCACTTTCATATAAGGACTCCAAAATGCTACTTCACACAAGGATATTTGGTAGCGAAGGCAAATGTCCAACTAACCATCCTGATGAGGCATCTGAAAAAATTCTACAGAAATGTGGTGGCATACCATTAGCTATCATCACAATGGCTAGTTTTTTGGTGGGTAAATCAAGAGAAGATTGGTTTGATGTTTGCAACGCTCCTGGTTTCTACCGAGGTAAAGATAACCAGCAAGTAGATAATACTGTGTGGATATTGTCTCTTAGCTACTACGACCTGCCATCGGAACTAAAGACTTGCCTGTTGTATCTAAGTGTGTATCCAGAAGACTATGAGATTGAGAAAGATTCTTTGATATGGAAGTGGATAGGTGAAGGATTCATCAAGAAGAAAACAGGAACCAGCTTGTTTGAGCAGGGGGAGGAATACTTCAATCAGCTCGTAAATAGAAGCATGATCCAGGCGGTCGATTCAGATTGGACGGGCATTGTATATAGCTGCCGCGTTCATGACATGGTGCTTGATCTCATCCGTGACTTGTCAGATGAATTAAACTTCGTGACTATCTCAACTGATGATGAAGGCACACCATCGCTAGGGAGGAAGGTGCGCAGGTTAGCTTACCAGAACAGAATGATGAAGCAAACTACGGGCATGGCAACAGAGAGGTCACTGGTTTCCTGTAGGTGTGATGTTAAGAGTTGGATCCTGCATCCAAGCTTTAAACTCTTGCGTGTGCTAGCTTTAGAGAATTGCAGCGGAGTACCTCGGAGAGGCTGGCAGGGTCTTAAGCACCTTGGAAATCTGCTACATTTGAGGTACCTGGGCCTGCGAGGTATGTACAGCAATTATGAGCTCCCGGAAGAAATAAAAAAACTGAAGTTTCTTCAAACAATTGACTTGGACCATTTTTTCATTGGGGTACTGCCATCGGGCGTTTGCGAGTTAACGCAGCTGCTCTGCCTGCGTGGTGGCGACCAGACGTACGCGCCGGATGGACTCCTGACGAAACTGACGTCATTGGAGGAGCTGCGTATATGTATTGATAAGCTGAGTGACGAGTCAAAGGGGCAGTTTATGAAGGATCTTGGGAACCTGAGCGAAGCCAGGGTGCTCAGTATTTTCGGTACTTTGAAGAACGAGATGGTGCAGTCAGAGCTGGTGCAGTCACTAGGCAAGCTCCACAAGCTCCAGCATCTACACCTGGTGGATTTTAAGTATGATGGGACAAGGGAGTCGGGGGAGTGGGGCACACTGGTGCTATCGCGGCATCTCCGGGTTTTGCATTTACAAAGCATCTGCTTCACACGGCTGCCATCATGCATTAGTCCCGCGCATCTCCCCTGCCTCTACCACTTGCGGTTGAGTGTGGATGAGTTGGACGAGGCGGCTCTGCGAGCCCTGGGTGGGTTGCCGGAGCTACGTCACCTCGGGTTGAGTACGCGTCAGCCGCCGATTGCTTCTTCCACGGCGACCGTAGCAAATATTAGTACTGCAGGCGATGGCTTCTTCCACAAGTTGAGAGAATGCTACTTGTTTTACTGGATGGTACAGCTGGTGGGCAACAACGAGGACTCCACAGCTGGTGTTTCATTTAGCATCTGGAATGGAAAGGGTGCTATGCCCTTCGCCTCCTTTGGATACAGGACATATGCGGACCAGCACATGGTCAGCAGCAGATCGTCAGCAGCACTGGCCGTGATGCCAAACCTCCAAGAGCTTATATTTACGGTCACAGTCAGGGCCTTATATAAGGATGGGAACGGTGGCTGTGACAATCTCGGGCTGGAGTTCCTCCCTTCGCTTCGCAAAGTCATTGTATATGTCGACTGCGAAGGTGCCACCGCTGATGACGTGGAGAGGGTAAAGGCTGAGCTGACTCACGCAGAAAAACTCCATCCAAACAAGCCCATATTCGAAATCCATTTTCTTAATAAGAAAAAGATGATGGCAAAATCAACAGACCAAGACAGCCGCGAAGGGGTACGTATTACTTATAGCTGCTCTGCTCACGCGAATTCATATGTGTGCTAACCAATCAAGTTGTTTTGTTAACCAATAAATTGCCTCTTCTCAACGCAATTACAGTCCGGAGAAGAACATGAAGGCAAAATCTCATCGTCGGCTGGCAATGAAGTCGCTGTCACGCCTAGCGGTTGAATCGGTTCAATGCGAATCAACCTTCTTGCTTCTTCAGCATGCATATGTACGCACACTAACTCCACGGCCTGTTATCCATTGTTATTACTTGTTGATCTGTAGGCTTTCCATGCATATACATCACTCGTTATTACAATACATCACATTTATATCGGTTCCAGCGATCTCCATCGCTCTCGTTAACACTGGCATTATGCAGAGCTTTGTGTTGTACTGGACAGATTTAAACTTTTCCCTCGTCCGTCTCGCAGGTTCAGCTTGGCTTGCTTGATGGGACAGCTCGACTTTAGCACAACGGAATGGTGGCAGTACGTGTAGCCCAGTGCATATTGGGTGTCCTGTCTGTCTTAATTTGTCCAGTGTGTGCATAATACTTTCACTCCTTCATATTGCTCAGCCAAAAAAACCAAAAAAAGAAAAATTAAAAATCCAAAAAAATAAAAAAGAAAAAACAAAAAATTACAAAACCTAAAAGCTACAAAAAAAAATTCTAGTTTCTATATTTCTCTTTAGGGTGGGTGGGTGGGGAACTCCGCCTATGCAATTTTAAGGTAGTAACAATTACTGTTGCATAGCTGGTCCCAAGCCCAGAAAAAGGAGGAGGGCCTGCCCATGCACATTGCTGGGATGTTTTATTAGCTTTGTAAAACTTTTGTTTTTGTTATTACCGTGTTTCTCTATTAATTCATCACTCACACGACAAGCATGCTCATGTAGTCATGTTTGAGCAGTGCTAGCTGCATCCTAGGAGGATGAGGATCGTTATGGACAATCTTGGTAGCATTTTTGTCAAGTGACTGCAATATGTTGGGTGAGAGAATGTAGCTAGTTTTTCTTCTTTTAGTTTTTAGTAGATTATCCAATGGCTGTCTCTGGATGCTCTGATTTTTTATGGTACAGTATTACCCAGCCATTTTAACTGTCACATGACCTCATCAAGTATATAGAAAACTTCAGCTGTGGAGTTTTGTCAACACCTAGATTTTTTTTTTGGCTTTCAGTTTTTTGGAAGGCGTATATATGTTTTTCGTCCACATCTACTGCCAGAACAGAATGATGAAGCAAACTCGGGAGGACGATCATGAGGATGTGGCACAAGTTACCTCATTTGTTGCCAGTAGGTCTGATGTTGACTGTTGGGTCTTGCAGGGTCTTAGGCACGCTCCTTGGGATACTAGTTCTGTTGATCGGAGCTACTGATGCAAGGCCGGCCATATAAATATGCTGGAACGGCAGCAGAGTTGTCTGCCATTTGGTTTCCTAATTAGAGCGCCAGCTTGCCCTCAAAAAAAAAAAGGGCGCCAGCTTGCAGTCTCGTGCCCCAGTTGGCGGGCTGCAAATCAGCCTTGTCAAAGAGCGTCAGCCCTGCTTCAGAAGATCGACCCAACAGCGATGCAAATCCATTTCGCAGCAAGTTGCTGTCTGATGGGCTGCCACGGCCCACGGCCAATTTAATTGATGCAAATTCATTTGTAGGATAAAAAATTTAACATACACGCATAGGCGCGTGCAAGATGCTAGTTTATAGAGCAAAATACATGGACGGTCCTCGAACTTGTCTCTAGGTGTCATCTAGGTCCCTGAACTCTCAAAATGCATTTTTAGATCACTAAACTTGTCTTGGGGTGTCATTCAGGTCCTTAAACTCTCAACATGCTTGTTCAAGTCCCCAAACTTGCCTCAGTGTGTCATTTGAGTCCATAAACTCTAAAGATGAATTTTCATATCCCTGAAAGTTGCTAATAATTAATTGTATTCAAAATATATTGTTTATTAAGCTATTTTTCAGTCGATTCATTTAAAAAATCTTACTACTAAGACCATTTTAAACTGAATTAGCTACTTATTAATTGTACTCATCATCGGTTAATCAAGGCCATTGGATCATTAAAAAAACAACAGTGGATATTATAGTGTTCTCGTTTAATATGGAAATATCAGTGCTAATCTTAACATTTCCTACAAACTAATTATATTTTGCATGTGCTTTGTATAACTTTATTAAGATAATTTGTTCCCACTCTCAATTAAAATCAAAATGAATTTTTTATTAAATTTAAAGTAGCAAAAGTATGTTTATTAACTTAAAGTAGCAAAAAACATTTTATTAAAATAAAAATAGTATATTGAGAGTTTAGTGACCTGTTTGACACCACAGAACAAATTTATGGACCCAAAAATGCATTTTGAGAGATTAGGGACCTATGTGACACCCTAGAACAAGTTCAGGATCTGAAAAAGCATTTTGAGAGTTTGGAGACCTAGATGACATACCGGAACAAGTTCAAGGACCGTTTGTGCACTTTACTCTTAGTTTATATTACACTGGGCAAAGCCAGCAGAGCCCTGCCTTGGCTTGGGAGGCTCAAAGGGGGATTGGTAGGCCGGTCCACATCCAAGTGGCTGGTGGTTTCGCTGATTGCTGAAAACGATGTAGCCGAGTTAAGCTCATCATCGAGCTCTTGGAATGATTGATTCTGAATTGAAAGCCGTGCTGCATACAGGCACGTAGGCACTCTCAACAGTCAGAAGGCTCTGACATTTCCATCCATAGCAATTTTCTGCCAGGGAGTGTTTCTTTGATAGACAATAAATCATGTTCAGTTGTTTTACTGAAGGACAAATTCTGTTTGTCGGCACCATTAAACTCTTTTTCTAGTCTCTTCCACAAGCCGTCATACATGTATAGCTATATGGCGTGTATATGATTTATTTCTGTGCCCTCTCTCTATTTTTTCAATTCCCAATGCATCTCCAATCATCGAATTCAATCAAATTCACCCAATCTAAACAAGGCCATATATATGCCTCTACATACTTCTGCTTGGACTTGTACTTCCGTTCACGTGTTCCTGAGCTCGAACTCGTAGGAAGGTCCGTAGCGTTAGATACTTGCAACAATTCAGGCCAGGCCTGATGTCTGAAATCTGCGTTCATTGGACTTGGACCCTAGAGGCAAGAAGAAGTGCTTCGTTCAGGGCTTGAGGCTGCTCATCGATCATGATCAGCGTGCTCCTTATCTGTGAGGACGTCTTTGAACTCAACTAGCCAGTGCATCGAGCTTTAGCTAGTGAAACTGCTCCAGCAGCTCCACCACGAGCGGTGGGACCTTGGCTGAGGCAGAAGAAAGAAGAGTGCAAGCGCGGGCAAAAATCGAAATCCAAACCGGCAAAACCCATGCCGACTACCGTCCGGAGAAAAGAACAGCTCAGCGCGCGGTGAAAACAAGTTACCGTATGCTACCGCCGCTGCGATGACAAGAGGGGCAGAGCGTGGGCAGAGGAAGAGGAACGGGACGACAGGAAAAGGCCGGGCGGAGCAAAAGGGTTAGCTTGGTTGCTGCCTCGATGGAGATCCAGACCAGCAACGGGCCAACGGCCCAAGATTTGGCTCATCCCGAAATCACCACCAATAATGCGATGCGAGTGCATGCGGGAGCGATCTGCCCCTGCCCGCCGGGGCCGAGCCCACCGCGGCTGGCTGGCCAACATCAGTCTTGTCCTGTGCCCGGCCGGCGGCGAGGGCGAGGGAGAGGAGCGTGCATGCGTTGGGGTGGGATTGCATATTTGCATCACGTTGCCCGCCGCGCCCACTGTACCCTGAGCCGACGCGGATGGCTCTGTATCTGTGTACCCAGTGAATTTCAGTTAAGCTTCAGGTACAACGGCCGTATAGTAAAACTGTAGCAGACCGCTGTATTCGCGGACCCAGGTATACGACGGCTGCAGCAGCATGATTCATCAGTACCATGGTCCTTGGACCGTTCAAGGGGGCACGGACGGCGTCGTGTCAGATTAACGCAGCTGTTAAATAGTACAGTACATCTCGAATCGGTGCAGTGCCCATCATATCCTGCGGCTGAGGCGGCCGGCCGGCGGAAACACCAAGCGGGCCGCGCGCGGCGCCGGCGCCACATGCGCGCCACCCGTCCGTTTCCATTCCGGTGGTCAGCACCCGTTTCTCCAGGTCGCTCGGCGCCGGCGATGTCGGCATCACGGCGCCCCTCGCCCGCTGTCGCATCCTCCAAAAGTCTCCGCCCTTTCCGTTCCCGCTCGCCGTGCGCTCGCTGGCTCTCCAATTCGTGTCTGGCCATGGCGTGCAAAATCTGTCATCTGTGCTTGCTTACGGCTCTCGGGTCCATCTGATGATCATGCCAATTCATCAGACGGACAGTTCCGTCTCGCGGCGCGGCCGGACGACGTACGCGCCATGAGGTCGACCGATCGATCGAGAGCTAACAAGGGGAAACGAGACAAAGAGAGGAACTTAATTGCCGCCTGCATGGCGCGCCGTCCCGTGACGCGTTAGTTTGGTCCATGCATTGCCAGAGTTCTGGGCTTGAACACTGTTCCCGCGCAATTTTGTTCAAAACACCAGTGTCGATTTCGTTTCGTCCGTGCCTGGTCCATAACTGCCATACTCGTATATTGTTACCGACTGAATAGAAGTGAAGAACGTTCGAGCGGCAGCAGAGGGTATACAGACGGATCCATCCCTATACTACTCTCGAACTGCTGGGATGCTTTGCTAGCGTGGTCCGATGATCTGTAGCATACGACTACGCGCTAATATTCTGGTGCGCACGCGGGTGCGTGCGCACCCTATCCGGAGCCGCTGGATAAGCTTTAAGATTCGTGCCGATCGAATCCAACGGTATTTGATTAGCGTCTGTCATTAACATTAGAAGTTAGTGTTTAGGGTTTTAGGGTTTAAGATTTAAAGTTTAGAATTTAGATTTTAGGTATTAATGTTTAGAGTTTAGTGTTTTAGGGTTTAGGGTTTAGGGTTTTAGTGTTGAGGGTTTTAGAGTTTAAGATTTTAGTGTTTTAAGGTGTAGGGTGCGTACCTACCGGTGTGCGCACCAAATCCGTGTTCTACGACTACGTACTACGCTGTTTTCGTGGCCCTTGGTCTATGCATGCAAATGGACCGAGCAGTGCAGCTGCAGGGGCCACTTCGGCGGCATGCCAAAATACATTTGGGCCTGTTTAGTTCGGGGAAAAAAAGTTTGCGAACTTTACTGTAGCAATTCTAAACCTAAGATTAGGAGGACTAAACATGATCTAATTATAAAACTAATGACACGGATGGATGGGAAATCGCGAGACGAATCTATTAAGTCTAATTAATCCGTCATTAGAGATTGTTTACTGTAGCACGACGTTGTCTAACATGACCAAATTAGGCTCATTAGATTCGTCTCGCAAAGTTACTGGGGAGTTATGAAATGGGTTTTGTCATTAACACACGTTTAATACTCCATGCATGTAAGATTCCCTTTAACGAATAGTGCAGTTTGATAAATAGTAAAGTTGGGGGTGGAAACTAAACAGGGCTCACGAGTCCCACAAACTCCTACAGGAGTACGAATATCTCAGGGCACCATGTCATGTGGAAGCAGGACGCCACGTACGTACGGCGTTTGCACAGTGAAGAGGCCAGACCAGCCGCAAGTCGAAAAAATCAATCAGAACAGTCTCTGAAAATTAAACTGGGTGATTTGACTGATTTCTCTAGGAGTTTACATGGGCCGTGTTTAGTTCCGGCCAGAACGCGTAATTTTTTGGAACACGTGTTTTTCAATGTATTTTTTTCTCTCTGTGACACGCAACCAATGCAAAAAAAACATTATGCGTAACAACAATTAAACACCCCATGATTGTTTTAATCATGTGAAGTAAAAGCTTACATGAAACTCAGGCAGAGAGAGAGAGGCAGCAATCCAGTCAGTCAGTGAGAGAGAGGCAGCAATCCAGTCAGTCAGTGAGTCCTGCTGGTCGGCTGCGCTTTCCTAATTAAAAGCAATTCATGTACAAATCCCCCCTGGCTAACTATGTTTTGCCTGACGGGATGGCCAATCCCTGGCCGAACGGTGGCCGAGGAGAGCCCCAACCGGTCACACCTCCCTGCAGCAGGCAGGCGGGCGGGCAGGGCTAGTCGACGGGGAGAAAGAAAGCTGAGGATTGAGCAGGTTACGCAGCGAAGCGAGACTGCGAGAGCAAGCACGGCGCCGGCCGCCGGGCGAGGAGCGGCAGCCGGCAGGGGACGCGTCGCTGGCGGAGGCCGAGACCCCACGCGCCCCGCGCCCCCTGCCGCCGCTTCGGTCCCGACAAATCTGCGCGCGCCACCCCCGTCGTCCCCTACGCCTCGCCAAGTCATCAGTCATCAGCAATAATTCACGTCTCGCACAAATCGATCCCCTCCAAATCCAAATCCCCTCCATCAATCTCCTCCCTTCCTTGTTGTTGATAAATACATATCCGATCTAAAAGTAAATCAAGAGAATTTACATTTACTACTGTCTTGTGTGAGCTGTTGTAGTTTGAATTTTTTTTATTTTAGTATTAATTTAATGAAAAATAGCATCCGTAGGGGTCAAAATGGAGGAATTGTAAGGTTGGTGTCCAGTCGGCTATTGTACAGCCGACTGAGAAGCTATCGGTTATCCAGTGGCCGATAGGCACCTATCGGCAATTGAAGAACCGACAGGGCC
>CM014277.1:79649656-79689704 GCA_004135705.1 Alloteropsis semialata
AACCCTAGCACGTTTACGCAAAGATTTTTCGTCAGGTGCATCACATCAATTGCGTGGCGGACATCTAAGACCTCCCAATATGGTAGGTCCCAGAATATTGACTTTTTCTTCCACATGGGCGCCTTTCCATTTTCACTTTCCGCTGGCTGGCTGCCAGGTCCCTTCCCAAAGACCACCTTCACATCTTTTACCATAGCAAATATATATTTTCCATCCCGATGCCTTGGTTTGCTACGACCTTCCGCCTCAAAATGCTTTCCTTTCTTTCTCAGTGGATGTTTCTCAGAAAGGAATCGACGATGGCCCATATACACACACTTTCTACAATGTTTCAGATAAATGCAGTCGGTGTGTTCTAGGCAATGTGTGCATGCTTTGTATCCCTTGTTTGACTGTCCCGACAGGTTACCAAGTGCAGGCCAATCATTTATGGTCACAAACAGTAATGCTCTTAGGTTAAATTCCTCTTGCTTGTGCTCATCCCACGCCTTTACACCATCTTTGCCCCACAACAACAAAAGTTCCTCAATCAGTGGCCTTAGATACACATCAATGTCGTTGCCAGGCTGCTTTGGCCCTTGGATTAGCACTGGCATCATAATGAACTTCCGCTTCATGCACATCCACGGAGGAAGGTTGTACATACAAAGAGTCACGGGCCAAGTGCTGTGGCTACTGCTCATATCACCGAAAGGATTCATGCCATCCGTACTCAAACAAATCTTATGTTCCTTGCATCTTCTGCGAAGTCTGGGAACGCTCTGTCGATTTTTCTCCATTGCGACCCATCAGCGGGGTGTCTCAACATATTGTCTTCCCTCCGATCCTCTTTGTGCCACCGCAGCAATTTAGCATGCTCTTTGTTTCTGACCAAGCGCTTCAGACGTTGTATTATAGGGAAATACCACATCACCTTGGCAGGGACTCTTTTCTTGGGGGCCTCTCCCTCAACATCACCAGGGTCGTCTCGCCTGATTTTATACCGCGAGCAATTGCAAACCGGACAGGCGTCCAAAGATTCGTACGACTTGCCCCGATAAAGGATACAATCATTGGGACATGCGTGTATCTTTTGTACTTCCAGCCCTAGAGGGCAAACGATTTTTCTTGCTTCGTATGTTGTTTCGGGCAATGTGTTGCCCTCTGAAAGCATCTTCTTTATCATTTTCAATATCTCTCCAAAACCTTTGTCAGACAAGCCATTAGTTGCCTTCCATTGCAACAGTTCCAGTGTGGTACCCAATTTTTTCTGGTCCTCTTTGCAATCTGGGTACAACAATGTTTTGTGGTCCTCCAACAAACGGTTCATCTTCTCCCGCTCTTTCGCACTTTCGCAGTCTTTCTCTTCATCACGGATCATGCCACCTAAGGCGTCATCATCCTCATCCTCTGCAACTGCTTCACCCTCGCCCATTGCCGTATCATCTGCAAAGGCACCGTATTGTGCAAAGTCCGGGATGTTGTCGTCACCTTCTTCATCACCTTCTTCAAAGAATATCCCCGCTTCGCCGTGTTTGGTCCAACAGATATAGTTATGCATGAAACCACTCATAAGCAAGTGTGTGTGGACCACCTTCTTCGAGATGTGATAATCCTTCTTATTCTCACAGACCTTGCATGGACAGCATATAAAACCCGAGGTCGAGTTAGCCTCTGCCGCGTCGAGGAATTGATGAACGCCATTAATGAAGTCAGATGAGCGTCTATCCGCGTTGTACATCCATTGCCGATTCATCTATTCACAAAATACAATGAAAAATTCATCCCCAATTTCTAAAGTTCGTAATAAACCTAAATAAGAATATCATATATAATCTCTAAAAATCTTAATAACCGTAAACATCAACATCATTTGATGCCACCAAAAAGATGTATTTCTAAAGACACGCGCAGAAATTAAATTACAAATCGTACGTAGGTTTTGTTCTTGCTTGGGAAAAACTTATTAATTTGAAAAACAAATACAGACATAGATCACATTATGACAGGCGGTGGTATTTAAGCATCTTTGGGCGTATTCTTTGGGTCTGGAGGTGGAGTTGTTTGACCCGCAACTGGCGGTGGAGCATAACGACCATCAAACGGAGGTTCTAAGCCTGCCGCAACATCATCTTCATGCTTCCTTTGCAAATATCGAACCATTGCTCTATGCAACGCTCCTTTTTTCTTTGGCTTTGGTTGAGGGTTGACGGTGGTTTTCCCCTTGCCAGCAGAGGAACGATGATTACCCCTACCATCATCACCACTTCCTCCAGCGGCAGTATCCATGTTGATTCTAGAACACTTGATTTTTTTTTAATTTTGACATAACATATTAGTATATTACGAAAAAACTATCCATTATTCCTAGGTCTCATGCATTCTCAAATAACTAGAAGTAAAATTCTATTTTCTATTGACAACCATGAGAAGTAAAATTGAATTTAAAATCTAACTAAATAAGAATATCATTTATAATCTCAAAAAATCCTAATAACCCTAAATATCAACGTCATTTGAAGCCTCTAAAAGATGTAATTCTAAATTTCGTAATAAGCCTAAATATGAATTTCATTTATAATCTCTAAAAATCCTAATAACCCTAAATATGAATATCATTTCTAATATCTAAAAATCATAATAAGCATAAATATGAAATTCATTTAATGTTTCTACAAATAATCCAAAAATCTAAACAATGTCTAAAAATTTGTGCATCATCTCCACACATGCAACAACTAACTATATATTGATTCTCTATTACAAATTCATAATAAAAATGAAGATTCAATCTAAAATCTCTTATTCAATCCATTCCACAAAACACAAATTACTCAAAACATAGAGCATGAAATAGACCATACTAACGTCAAAAGAGAGAGGATGAAGTTGCTAACCTTCTAGCGGACTTGGTTTGCAAAATCTCCAAAAGTTATGAAAAAATCGGGCATGAGCTCCCCCAACCCGAGCTCAATGGAGGATGAAGAAATGAGCCATGGCTCGGGCTGGGGGAGGAAGAAGGCCCCTTTATACGCAGGGCCCCTTTGGTACCGGGTGGTGGCACCACCCGGTACCAAAGGGGGCCCCTTTGGTACCGGTTGGTGTCACCAACCGGTACCAAAGGCCCCGAGGCTCATTGGTACCGGGTGGTGACACCACCCGGTACCAATGTTGCCTCATAGGTACCGGGTGGTGCCACCACCCGGTACCAATGAGCGCGCAGAATTATTGGGGATTGGACCTGGTACCAATGCTTCCATTGGTACCGGGTCCAATCCAACCGTGACCGATTAGGGAGGATGGATAGAGAGTTCTCTGGTAGTGCTAGGTTACTATTTCTCCTTGCCCCCTTCTAAGGATTTGAGAAAGTGGATCAACCTCTGCATTCTGGCTTCACTCTATATCCAGTGCTAGCTCTTCTTTGGCGTAAATAACCATGACTTGCACTCACTTTGACTTGCTAATCCCTGTTCTGCTTAAAGAAGGCCTTACATCTTGTTCTGAAGCGGTTACAATCACAGCTGTATTGACTCAGTTTTTTTAAGCTGAAAAGAATATCAATCTAGTGCAGCTAAATTTAATTACCTTGCCCTGCTGATTGATGTGACAATCGAGTAATTGAACCTGCAGATTTTTCTATGCAATTAAGTGTGATGATTTACACATTTACATTATGTATATAGGACACACTCCCTGGCAAGGAACCTACGTCAAGAAGCTGATCTAACTTGGAGCTCAACTAAGCCCATCCATCCTTCACATTCTCTGAAGTTACACCAGAAGCGCAATGGGCTAGCTGAATCAACAAGGTGTGTGCCTTTAATTTGGCTCCCCTGACCTATCTACAATTTTGCTAAATGTTCTAGATCTAGTATTCTTTCTTTCTTTTGATGAAATGTCCCCATCTAGCATTATTTTTTATTTTGTTGCATCCCATCTCTATGCTTCTCAATTGTTTTTGAAATCTTTGCCGGCAGGTTATTCCACAAATATATGTGCCAGCATAATTTAATTGCTCAGCGTTTCTCTATTTTGTTTGTTCTCCCGTAGATCGAACTACTGATGCAGTAGCGAGGGGGTTAGCAAGGTTGTAGGACCTTCTCAAAAAACTACATGTAGCAATATATAGCTGGAGCTGTTTGATCTAAGCAAAAAAGCGTGGAAACAAAAAAGATTGTCAAAACAATTTGAGGAATGGTTTCTCAGATAAGGCAAATGAAAATCGTACTATACCGAGAGAATTAGTAAAGATTAACACACAGGAAACATTTGAAGCCGGTGTTCAAATTATTTTCTTCAGAATTCTATGCAATTCTTCATTGTAGATGGGTAGTATGGTTCTTGTTCTTTCCAAGGGCTTTGAAATTCATTTGATTTTTCGTGACAAGTCAAGCCCCTTATTAAAGTTCTCATGTAATTTTTTATACTGTTTCCTTTTTCTTGGAGGCTGTTTCTGTTTGATCGTTCAGATTGGGTATATATACTTTAGTGACACACACTACTGCCACCTTGCTCCTGTTCCAACATATTGAAATGATCTAGCACTTCACAGTTCACACATGTTTCCAACTTGACGATGCCTGCTTGTCTGAGTCTGTCGGTATCAGTTCACACATGTTCAAATTTCCAACATGTTGAAAATTCGATGATTTTCTTGTTGGATAGGGTGGCACATGAGAAGTTGACAAGAGACAGTTTTGTGTTGTCTGGGAGCGTGTATAATTATTTCTCCCAGGGGCTTTGAACTTCGTGTGAATTTTCTACATATTAGCAGATATTTCCCCCACCAAGCAGCGGCCTCCCATTGGGTAGTAGTAGTAGCTCTATATTAAACCCCAGCCCATCTCCATTATTTTTTTCTTTTCTTATTTCTCAATTGTGCTTGAAATCATAGCCGGGCAGCGTTCACAAAATCTCATGCCCATATATTGCTCTATATTTCTTAGTTTTCTCCGTTCTCTTTTAGATCGAATGATTAATATGCGGGAGCCAGTGCGTTAGCAAGGTTGTAGGCCCTTCTGGGAAAAAAACACACATGTAGCAACATATTGCTGGAGCTGCTTGATCTAAGCAACAAAGCGTGGGAATGAAAAAAGATTGCCGAAAACATAAGGAATGGCTTCTGGATCAGATATGGCACATGAAAAGTGTATGAGATCGAGAGAATTAGTAGAGATTAATATAAAGGAAACTTTTGAAGGCCGTCACTACCGGAGAAGGAGCCATCGGTACCGGTTCCAAACCCCCTTTGGTACCGGGTTTTGGAACCGGTACCGAGTATCCGTGACTAAAGGGTTGCCCCTTTGGTACCGGGTATTTACTCGGTACCAAAAGGGGGCCTTTGGTACCGGTTGGTTTATGCGTAAAAAAAATAATTTAAATCCCGGGGAGGCTCCCACAAGTCACAAGTCACACGATTTTTCACGCGAAAATACGCGCGTGCGGCGCGTGGGGTTCGAACCCACGACCTGTGGCTTCGCGCGTTGCTTCCTTACCATCTCACCTACACACCACAGCTGACCAAGTCCCAGATACTTTCCTTTTGAATTAACCCGTGGAGGGGCCTTTGGTACCGGGTCGTAACACCACCCGGTACCAAAGACCCCCCTTTGGTACCGGGTCGTGTTACCAACCGGTACCAAAGGGTCCAGACCCTTTGGTACCGGGTCGTAACACCACCCGATACCAAAGGCCCTTTGGTACCGGGTGGGGTCCTCGGGGCCTACCAAATTTAGACCCGGTACCAATGACCCCTTTGGTACCGGGTCATAAGCAACGGGTACTAAAGGGGGGTGACCGATAGGCCATTTTTTCTGGTAGTGCGTGTTAAAATTATTTTCTCCAGAATTCTAAGCATTTCTCAATAGTATGTGGGGGTAGTACATTTCTTTGTTCATGCTTATGGCTTTGAAATTCATGTATAGGATGTTTCGCTTTTCTCCATAATTCTAAGCAGTTGAGAAAGTTTTCATAGTAGTTGAGGATAGTACTGTTATATGTTCCTGCTCAGGGCTTTGAAAAATTCATGTGAATTATCTGTACATACCTATCTCCATCAACTTACTCTCACTGGCCTTGTATGCTTGCAGGTGTCTACATGTAATTAATGCTGAAACTGTCTTATGTGATGATGAACTGACCACCATCCATAGAAGAATGAATGTATATACACAGCTGACAACCGTGCATCCTCCTTCTCGTTGAGCCTTCACCGGGAACTGAATTAGGTAGTGGGGTGCATTCTCAATCTCTGGTGCATTGCTTTGGTTGGGGCAGCCTCTCGAGAGACCTCGAGCCCTCATGGATCTCGTGACGGGGCCGCTGGGCAGAGTGGTCGAGAAGCTCGGTGAGCTCCTCAAGGAGGAGTACAATCTTCAGACGGGCGTGAGGGAGAAGATCTCGACCCTCTCACGGGACCTGGTGAGCATGCATGCTGCTCTCTGCAAGGTGGACGAGGTGCCCCTGAACGAGCTCGACGAGGAGGCCAAGCTCTGGGCGGGCGACGTCCGTGAGATGTCCTACGACGCAGAGGACATCCTCGACAAGTTCCTCGTGCGCGTCCAGGGCGGCAAGAAACCGGAGCAGGAGTGGTACAAAACTGCAGCAAACAAGATACATGAGCTGTTCAATTTAAGCAAGTACAAGGCTCGCCATGAGATTGCTGATATGGTAAAAAACATCAATGAAAAGGCCAACGAGGTGGCCATCAGGCGCGCAAGGTACACAACTGGCGATATTGTGGCCAAGCCTGCCCCAAATAACACTGTTGATCCTCGTCTCGAGCTTAGTAACAAAGAGGTGAAGCTGGTTGGCATTGAGGAGCCAAGCAGTGAGCTCATATCCATGCTGCGAGATGACGTGTCGACCAAGAAGTTGAAGATAATCTCTATCGTTGGATTTGGAGGATTGGGCAAGACCACTCTTGCCAAGGTGGTGTATGACAAGATTAAACCAGAATATGGTTATGGGGCTTTTGTTTCGGTTGGCCGAAAACCTGACACCAAGAAACTACTGTGGGACATCCTTAGAGGTCTAGACAAGAATAGTTCCATGGATTGGAATATTTTGCTACTTTCGGATGAAAGGCAGCTCATCCAGGAACTTGAAGATGCCCTCAGAGGCAAGAGGTAAGAATTATCTGATCCTCCCAACTGTTTTATGGCGACAGTAGTTACCACTACATAAACTGCATTATATAGATGGACTTCTTGTATTATCAGTTTCAAACATATGCCTATGAGTTTTCGTATATATTATCAAAGTTATGTATGTTTCCTTATGGATGAGCTAATAAATGTATGCAACTTCCTCCAATTCAAACATCGGGTCAATTGCATTGATCTGCGCCATTGTGGAATATATTGTTTCCTTACAAATAGCATAGGTAAATAGTTGTCTTAATAACTCATACCCTTGCAATGTCATGCTGTTATAGGTACCTAATTGTTATCGACGACATATGGGAGCTACAAACTTGGCGGAGAATCCAAAATGCCTTTGCTGAGGACAATAACGGCAGTGGAATAATTATAACAACTCGTAAAGCAGACACCATAACTTCTGGTATGCTTTGTCATAAGCTACAACCACTTCCAGATGGTGTTGCAAAAAGATTGTTTTATACTAGGCTGTTTGGTGGTGAAGGCGAATGTCCTGCTAACCATCCTGTTGAGGCATCTGAAAAAATTCTACGCAAATGTGGTGGTGTACCATTAGCTATCCTCACAATGGCTAGTTTATTGGAGGGTAAATCAACGGAATATTGGTCTCATGTGTCCAACTCTACTAGAATCTTTGGTGGTAAAGATAACGACCACGTAGATGTTACAGCACGGATATTGTCTCTCAGCTACTACGACCTGCCATCGGAACTAAAGACTTGCCTGTTGTATCTAAGTGTGTATCCAGAAGACTATGAGATTGAGAAAGATTCTTTGATATGGAAGTGGATAGGTGAAGGATTCATCAAGAAGAAAACAGGAACCAGCTTGTTTGAGCAGGGAGAGGAATACTTCAATCAGCTCGTAAATAGAAGCATGATCCAGGCGGTCGAGTCAAAAAGGACGGGCATTATATATAATTGCCGTGTTCATGACATGGTGCTTGATCTCATCCGTGACTTGTCAGATGAATTAAACTTCGTGACTATCTCAACTGATGATGAAGGCACACCATCGCTAGGGAGGAAGGTGCGCAGGTTAGCTTACCAGAACAGAATGATGAAGCAAAGTACGGGCAAGGCAACAGAGAGGTCACTGGTTTGCTGTAGGTGTGATATTGAGAGTTGGATCCTGCATCCAAGCTTTAAACTCTTGCGTGTGCTAGCTTTAGAGGAATGCAGCGGAATTCCTAGAGGCTTGCAGGGTCTTAAGCACCTTGGAAATCTGCTACATTTGAGGTACCTGGGCCTGCGAGGTACGTTCACCAATTATGAGCTCCCGGAAGAAATAAAAAAACTGAAGTTTCTTCAAACAATTGACTTGGACCATTTTTTCGTGGGGGTACTGCCATCGGGCGTTTGCGAGTTAACGCAGTTGCTCTGCTTGCGTTGCATCAGTATGCAAGCGCCAGATGGACTGCTGACGAAGCTGACGTCATTGGAGGAGCTGCATATATGTATTGATAAGCTGAGTGACGAGTTGAAGCGGCAATTTATGAAGGATCTTGGGAACCTGAGCGAAGCCAGGGTGCTGCATATCACCGGTATGTTGGAAGCAGTGATGGTGCAGTCAGAGCTGGTGCAGTCACTAGGCAAGCTCCACAAGCTCCAGGTTCTAGAGCTGATGTGGATCAATTCGGGTGCGACAAGGGAGTGGGGCACACTGGTGCTACCGCGGCATCTTCGGGAGTTGTATTTAGATAGCATCTGCTTCTCACGGCTGCCGCTGTTCATCAGTCCCGCGCATCTCCCCTGCCTCTACACTTGTGGTTGAGTGTGGATGAGTTGGACGAGGCGGGTCTGCGAGCCCTGGGTGGGTTGCCGGAGCTACGTCAGCTCTGGTTGAGGACGCGTCAGCCATCGATTGCTGCTTCCACGGCGACCGTAGCAAATATTAGTACTGCAGGCGATGGCTTCTTCCACAAGTTGAGAGAATGCTACTTGCTTGACTGGATGGTACAGCTGGTGGGCAACAACGAGGACTCCACAGCTGGTGTTTCATTTAGCATCTGGAATGGTCAGCAGCAGATCGTCAGCAGCACTGGCCGTGATGCCAAACCTCCAAGAGCTTAAGTTTGAGGTCCCAGTCAGGGCCTTATATAAGGATGGGAACGGTAGCTGTCACAATCTCGGGCTGGAGTTCCTCCCTTCGCTTCGTCAAGTCAGAGTATATGTCGACTGTGAAGGTGCCACCGCTGATGACGTGGAGAGGGTAAAGGCTGAGCTGACTCACGCAGAAAAACTCCATCCAAACAAGCCCATATTCGAAATCGGTCTTCGCAATGAAAATACGATGATGGCACAATCAACAGACCAAGACGGCCGCGAAGGGGTACGTATTACTTATAGCTGCTCTGCTCACGCGAATTCATATGTGTGCTAACCAATCAAGTTGTTTTGTTAACCAATAAATTGCCTCTTCTCAACGCAATTACAGTCCGGAGAAGAACATGAAGGCAAAATCTCATCGTCGGCTGGCAATGAAGTCGCTGTCACGCCTAGCGGTTGAATCGGTTCAATGCGAATCAACCTTCTTGCTTCTTCAGCATGCATATGTACGCACACTAACTCCACGGCCTGTTATCCATTGTTATTACTTGTTGATCTGTAGGCTTTCCATGCATATACATCACTCGTTATTACAATACATCACATTTATATCGGTTCCAGCGATCTCCATCACACTCGTTAACACTGGCATTATGCAGAGCTTTGTGTTGTACTGGACAGATTTAAACTTTTCCCTCGTCCGTCTCGCAGGTTCAGCTTGGCTTGCTCGATTGATGACACAACTCGATTTCAGCACAACGAAATGGTGGCAACATGTGTATAGACTAGTACATATTGGGTTGTCCTATCTATCTTAATTTGTCCAGTGTGTGCAGAATACTTTCACTCCTTATTAGCTCAGCAAAAAAACCAAAAAAAAAGAAAAAAGAAAAAAACCTCAAAAAAAGAAAAAAACCAAAAACCAAAAAAAATTCTAGTTTCTATATTTCCCTTTAGGGTGGGTGGGTAGGGAACTTCGCCTATGCAATTTCAAGGTAACAATAATTACTGTTGCATAGCTGGTCCCAAGCCCAGAAGAAAGGAGGAGGGCCTGCCCATACACATTGCCGGGATGTTTCATCAGCATTGTAAATCTTTTGTTTTTGTAATTATCGTGTTTCTATTCATCACTCACATGACAATCAAGCTCATGTTTGAGCAGTGCTAGCTGCATCCTAGGAAGAATAGGATGGTTATGGACAATACTGTAGTCAGTCGTGGTTAGTCCAGTAATCCAGTTAGGTCATGTTGTCCAATTCGAGATGCAAGAAATGAAAATAAATTCAGTGACTAGTAATGTCCAACTCAGTCTCTCTGTTTTCTGGTGGATAAACTCAGTAATCCGATCGGCACCTTCACCCAAATGGACTCTGTTTCTCAGCACTGTCCAACCTTGCCTCTATTTCCTGGATATATCTACTGCTGCCTTGCCACTCAATCGTTACTAACCTTTGTTTCCCGCTGTGTATATTCGTTCGCTGTAATCTGTGTATGCAAGATATATCCACTGCCTTTCTTTGGTCACGCTCTGTTCTCTCGCAGCTTCACTTTGCCTTTGTTTGGTGTCCGAGTTACTGACGCCAGGCCATTGGCTTGATTTGGGCGGTACCAATGACTGTTCAGGAGGCAGCGAGGATCAGGGTCATCTTGTCTCGTAGCCCAGTTGGTGTCTAGTGCTACTTCCATCTAGCCATCTCTAAATAATCTCTATGTATGAACTTGGCTTGAACAGAGTTTCACTTTCCTGCTGTTTAATCTACTATCGCTCATGCCGAGTTGCTGGTTTAAGACCTGTAATAATCTGTGTGGATGCACTTGACTTGAATAGAGTTGAGTATTTTCAGAAAAGAGTTTTTTCTCTCTCGATTTTACCACATCCAGTACATATTAACATGCATGGTTCAGTACAATTTGGCTGAGCTTGCTCTATTCGTCAGTCAAAGACAGCTTGAAAGAGCCCATCAACATCAAACAAAGTGTACTTATCTGATCGTAGCTGAAGGTTCAGGCTGCTCACCTGGCTTTCGCAATGGCTCTAGTTTCCATCATGTTTGCTCTGCTCTTCTGCTTCAGCTGCTTCTCATCTTACTGCAGAGTCTATTGCCGCTGCCGGATTTCGCGGAGCTCATTCTCCACGCTGTTGTGGAATGGGCTGTGGAGCCCAGGCCAGTCGGCTATGTGCATTATTTGAGTCTTGTAGTACATGATGAACCAAAGGATGAGACGACCTCTTGAGTGTATTCCATTTAATTGAATTCATCCAACCATGACTGTATCTGCATGAACGTACGTACTCTCTTCCATGCCAACTCCCATTGGATTTCTTACCCTTCTCCTTATCGTTGTTAAGTAGTTGGCCCAGTATGTACATGTTTCCCAGTTTGTACGCACGGACTAACAAATTCAGTAATCTGATCGATAACTTTATCTGAATGGACTCTGTTTTTGTGGACCGTCCAACTTTGTCTCTCTTTTTCTGGATATCTAGTGACAATAGCTGGCTTACCACTCGGTAGATTCTACCAGTACTTTCCGTTGTACACGCTTTGCTTTGTCGTGATCTGTTGATCCATGTTGGTCGGTAGGTATCTGCAGGCAGAATAACAAGGCCTACCTATTATTCCCGTTCCTTTCTGTCGCACCTTCACCTTGGCTTCCTCTTGTGTCCAAGATTACTGATGCAACGCGATGGTGGCAGAGTTGCGCTTGGATTACTGACGCCAGGCAACAACGAGCTCTCCGAATCATCTGTGTGGATGGGCTTGGCTTGAACAGAGTTTCAGTTTCCGGCTCTTTCAGTCCTTGTGTATTGATATTGCTCCTGTCGAGCTCTTCTCTGGCTGTATCATGTACGTGTTGCAGCTGGGATATTTAACTATTTGCCATCCTTCCGGATGGCGCTCCTTCAAAAGCCATTCTTCCAAACGAACCTATATTTTTGCCATCGGTCTTCAGGAGATCCTACAAATTTGCCACTTTTGCTGACGTGTCGCGCCACCTCCTCAGTCCAGCGTGGATTGGCCACGCGAAAAGACACCTTTGCCCTGCCTTCCTCACGTTGGCCAGTTCTCTTTCCTCTCTCCTGTCACTGACACCTGGGACCCACAACACAGACTCGTCTTCAACCTCTTGCCGTCCTTTTCTCGCCATATTTCTTCCACCCACGTCACGGGCGCGAGGCCACCTCCACGTCACTGCAGCGCCAGGACCTCTAGCGGCAGCCCCCGGTGGCCAGGCACGGGCGAGGCCCCCGCGGCCGGCGTGGGCGCGGCCCCCTGACGGCCAGGCACGGGCGAGGCCCCCACGGCTGGCGTGGGCGCGGCCCCCCGACGGCCCACGCGGGCGACGCGCCCCCCCGGCGGCCGGCTGGTTAGCTCACCGAGCAGGCACACGGGTGACGAGCGGCATGGGGCTACGCAGCTCGCGGCGGTCGCCATGGCCAGAAATGTCGCGGCCGCTGCCGGCGCTACCTGAGCTGGTTCGCCAGGCGAGGCCTGCAAGTTCCTACGCCGCCGCCGCCGATACGTGCCCGAGGGCGTCGTCCCCATGCTCCGCGACCCCGACTACGAATGCGTCGGGCAGATCTTTGCGCACAACTGCACAAGCACCTAGCAGGTCCATCCGTCTGTGTCACATACTACCCAGTTCATTCGATCAAATCAATTTCCTTGCTTCATCGATCTTGTTTGCATGCTCTGATGCTCTTGATTCTAGGACACGCTAATTAACAAATCAAGTGCCATCGACCAGTGGCCGAACGCCCGGACCACGACAGGCAGCTTCACCGCGCTGCTGCGCCAGGAGCCCAGAACATGGCGTCCAGCTGCTCCGCTTCCTGATCCCGCTGCTCCTCCCTGTGGCATGGAGCTGACGTTGCTCCACGCTAGGGCCGGCACCTGCAGCAGAAGGCGACGGCTGTTTCGACCCCACGCGCACCCGTGGGGGGCAGGACAGCAAGGACGAGCTCGAGGATGAAGGATCGCAAAAATATGGCGAGAAAAGGATGGCAAGAGGTTGAAGATGAGTCTGTGTTGTGGGTCCCATGTGTCAGTGACAGGAGAGAGGAAAGAGAACTGGCCAACGTGAGGAAGGCAGGGGCAAAGATGTCTTTTCGCGCGGCCGATCCACGCTGGAATGAGGAGGTGGCGCGACACGTCAGCAAAAGTGGCAAATTTGTAGGATCTCCTGAAGACCGATGGCAAAAATGTAGGTTCGTTTGGAAGAATGGCTTTTGAAGGAGCGCCATCCAGAAGGATGGCAAATAGTTTGGGGGCAGCTGCTGGTCTGCTAGTTTCAGTTTCCTGCTGTTTTCAAACCTGTAACAATAATGGCAGTGTATCTGGTGAAAACCAGGGTTGCTGTGCAACCTTGGAAACTATCGATCAAGACCACAGGCTGCGCATCCGATGGCCAGGGAGAGAGGTAGGATCATTTTGCACTTAAACGCCCGCACCCAGCTTGGCTAATCTGTTGTTTTTCCAAATCCCCCCTAATCGCAGTGCACGGCCGCCCGCCCCCGAGACCTCTCTGTGTCGCTTCGTCTGGCCGCTCGTCCGTCTCGCAGGTTCAGCTTGGCTTGCTTGATGGGACAGCTCGATTTTAGCACAACGGAATGGTGGCAGTACGTGTAGCCCAGTGCATATTGGGTGTCCTGTCTGTCTTAATTTGTCCAGTGTGTGCAGAATACTTTCACTCCTTATTACCTCAGCCAAAAAAACCAAAAAAAAGAAAAAAAAAAAAACCCAAAAAAGAAAAAAAAGCAAAATCCCAAAAAAAGAAAAAAAGCAAAAGCCAAAAAGATTTCTAGTTTCCATATTTCTCTTTAGGGTGGGTGGGTAGGGAACTCCGCCTATGCAATTTTAAGGTAACAATAATTACTATTGCATAGCTGGTCCCAAGCCCAGAGAAAAGGAGGAGGGCCTGCCCATACACATTGCTGGGATGTTTTATTAGCATTGTAAATCTTTTGTTTGTGTTATTATTACTGTGTTTCTATTCATCACTCACATAACAAAGCATGCTCATGTTTGAGCAGTGCTACCTGCATCCTAGGAGGAAGAGGATGGTTATGGACTATAACATGCATCTTGGTAGCATTTTTTTGCAAGTGCCTGCAATCTGTTGGGTGAGAGAGAATGTGTAGACTATCCACACTGGCTATCTCAGGATGCTCTGATTTTTTTATGGTACAGTGTTACCAATTGCCGTTTCAACTGTCACATGACCTCATCAAGCATATAACAAGCTTCAGCTGTGGAGTTTTCTCACCACCTACTCTTTGTTGGCTTTCAGTTTTTGGAATGCGTATGTTGTTCATGCACATGCCACAAGTTAGCTCATTGGTTGCATCCGAGGTTTAAACCGTTATTTCGTGTGGTAGATTTAGATAGTCGCAGAGTATTTACGGATGTCTTGCAGGGTCTTAGGCACGCTCCTTGGAAAGCTAGGTCTGATGATCGGAGTAACTGATGCAAGGCCGGCCATATAAATATGCTGGAACGGCAGCACAACTGTCTACCATTTGGCTTCCTAATTTGAGCGCCAGCTTGCCCTCAAAAAAAGAATTTGGTGCCAGCTTGCTCGCGTGCCCCAGTCGGTGGGCTGCAAATCACCATTGCCGAAGAGCGTCAGGCCTGTTGGAAAATAGGCCCATGGAGAGGCCCATTTATGAAATCCCAAAGCAAGAGTGCATGGCATAGAGATGTTCCATACTGCTGGTTTGAGTTGGTGCATGCCAACTTAAATACAAGAGCTCTCTCACTAGTCTGAACACTTGGAGAGAATGGGGCTAAAGTTACACGTGCGTATTCACGTTCTTTTCGGGTGAATGATCGCGTGACTTGCGACGCAGCGAGCAGCCAAGTTTGTGTAATCTTTTTGCCATCTGCGTATTAACCTTTTGACAATGGTCATTAGAGAGGATAAGTACGCAGTCAATGCCTTAATCCCAAATTATGTGGGTGGTTACTACTGCCAATTAATGGGGCGTCATTATAGACGAAACGGTCAGCAGAGGGCTGCCGATTTCTCTATAAGAAGACCTAGAGACGTCCAGGCAAAACACACGAGACAAATCCCCACGAACTCTTTCTAAACTCTCTCTGATTCTGGGAGAAGTGTGCTGTGGTGCTGAGCTGCCGGATCTCGCCGGCTCTTCTTCTTGGCGTGAGCGGTATCTCCGAGCCCTTGCCATCGTGAAGCCTGCACGAGGGGCGGCAATAAGGTTTCTGGGCAGCGCAACTGCGCGACCCCTTGAAGCTTGATCGACTTTGTTTTGCACTGCCTCTACATCGAGTCTACACGAGGACGGAGCGATACTTTGTAAGTCCATAGATGGGTGATAGTGCAGCAATCCGTTTGATTATGTTTATCACATATTTACTGGCTATATCTATGATGTTCCTGCTGTCCTCGTTCTTGATATTCATGCCTGATTATTTTTTGTTTTACATAGCAGTAGCAATTACTTACGAAATATGCCTCAAATTAAAATCTGGTAGAATAATTCGCATATCTCCAACAATCTAGAAACCTTATATATGCGTTTATTCTAATTCAGCAATGGCTGGTGCTTCGGATGCAATGAAACCTGAGAGGTTTTTTGGTGGTAACTTTCGTAGATGGCAGACTAGAGTCAAATTTTGGCTCATGTCTATGGGACTGTGGTGGGTGATCCACCCAGTGATGCCGTTCACGATTGAACAAGAGGCCACTTTTCCTAGTGCGTGTGATACTGCACTTGGATGCATTCTGACTTTGTTGTCAGATCAACTCTACGATGTGTATATGAATTACACAGACCCCACAGAGTTGTGGGATGCACTTGAGCACAAGTTTGCGGTCTCTGAAGGTGGTCGCTTACTCTATTCCTGTGAATAGTACTATGACTACAGCATTGATGCTGCAAAGTCGATAGTTGCACAGGCACATGAGATGCAGCTGCTGGTTGGGGAGATCGCAAGTTTGGGCTATCCCTTGCCAGACAGGTTTGTTGCTGCAGGCATTATTGCCAAACTCCCTGCGACATGGAGGGATTTTGCCACTAGCCTGAAACATAAAAGAGAAGATATCTCCACTGAGGATCTCATAATAGCCCTCGATGTGGAAACAAAAGGCAAGAGCAAAGGATGCGCCTGGCACATCTGCTAAGGGTGCAATTGCAAACATTGTAGTGACCAAGCCCAAAAACAAGGGCAAAGGAAAGATGCAGTATGGTGGTAAAGCCAAGAAAACCACTAACTTTAAGAAGAGATATGAGAAAGAAGATAAAGTTAGAGCATGTTATGTGTGTGGCAAAGAAGGGCATCTTGCGAAGAATTGCCGCCACCGCAAAGACAGAGCTGATGAAAAGCTAAACAAGAAGGTGAACGTCACCATTGGCAATGGCAATGAGGCTGCTTCATCCAGGTACGGTGAAATACCAAGTGTATTCTCAGTATTGCAATCTAATGATTGGTGGATTGATACTAGAGCGAATGTACATGTATGCTCTGACATGTCTCTATTTTCTTCTTGTCAAGGAGCACGAGTCTCCTCCGTCTTGATGGGGAACGGATCAGCTGTGCCTGTTCTTGGTGTTGGTACGGTCGAACTGAAGCTATCTTCAGGGAAGACTGTATATTTGAGGAACGTGCAGCATGCTCCGTCGATAAACAGGAATCTCATTAGTGGATCCTTGTTATGTCGAGATGGTTATAAGTTAGCGTTTGAGTCCAATAAAGTTGTAATTTCTAAATTCGAGAACTTTGTTGGTAAAGGCTATGACAACGGAGGCTTGTTCCGCCTAAATACTGTTGAGACAAATTATCATTTAAATGTTGCATCCATGAATAAAATTTGTGAGTCCAATGTGTGGCACTCTTGTTTCTGTCATATTAATTTTGACACCATTGCTTGAATGTCCAGATTAGAATTAATCCCAAAAGTGGAAATAGGCAAAGGATCAAAGTGCCAATCTTGTGTACAAGCGAAACAACCTCGAAAACCTTTTAAGAGTTTAGAGGAAAAGAGAGATTTGGCACCATTAGATCTTATTCATTCAGATCTATGTGAAATGAATGGATTGTTGACTAGAGGAGGCAAAATATATTTCATGACTTTGATAGATGATGCTACTCGTTATTGCTATGTTTACCTACTGAAAACAAAAGATGAAGCTTTTCACTACTTTAAGATATTTAAGGCCGAGGTTGAGAACCAACTTGAGAGAAAGATCAAGCGTTTACGTGATGATCGTGGAGGAGAATATATCTCCACTGAATTCTCTCAATTCTGTGCTGATCATGGTATAATCCATGAGGTTACACCACCATATCCACCACAATCAAATGGGGTGGCTGAGAGGAAAAACCGGACACTTACAGACTTGGTGAATGCCATGTTAGAGAGTGCTGGTATGTCCTATGAATGGTGGGGGGAAGCTATTTTGACAGCGACTTTTGTCCTAAATAGAGTTGTGACGAAGAGCATAGATGTCACTCCTTATGAGGGATGGAAGGGGCGAAAGCCTAATGTCAATTTTCTGCACACGTGGGGTTGTACCAGTGCCGAAAAAGAGAAATCTTGGACCTAAAACGGTTAATTGTGTATTTTTGGGCTATGCACAGAATAGCACGGCTTATAGATTCTTGGTAGTAAAATCTGATACTCCAGATGTGAGCATAAATACAATCATGGAGTCATGAGATGCTTCATTCTTTGAGGACGCATATCCTATGAGAATAACAGGCAGTGAAAATCAGGTTTATACTCCACCTGAACCAAATAGTGAACTGACTACATCCGACGAAGATGATGATATAGTCAATGAGACTCCACGCAGAAGTAAGAGACCAAAGATAGCGAGATCTGTTGGTAATGACTTTATTGTCTATCTTGTAGATGATGTGCCAAAAACACTTCCAGAGGCTTATGCATCATCTGATGCAGAGTATTGAAAGGAGGCAGTCCGTAGTAAGATGGACTCCATCATGTCCAATGGGACTTGGGAGATCACTGAATGTCCAAGCGGGTGTAAACCAGTTGGATGTAAGTGGATCTTTAAAAAGAAATTGAGGCCTGATGGTACAATTGAGAAGTACAAGGCAAGGCTTGGCCAAGGGTTATACCCAAAAAGAAGGAGAAGATTTCTTTGACACTTACTCCCCTGTTGCACGAATTACTACCATAAAGGTTCTCCTTGCGCTGGCTGCGTCCCATGGTTTACATGTCCATCAAATTGATGTGAAAACAGCTTTCCTTTATGGAGAGTTGGAGGAAGAAATATATATGGAGCAGCCAGATGGTTTTGTAATTCCTGGGGAGGAGAATAAAGTGTGCAAATTAATAAAATCATTATATGGCCTAAAGCAAGCTCCCAAACAATGGCACGAGAAATTTGACACCACTTTGAGATCTGTGGGATTCAAAGTGAACGAGGTAGATAAGTGTGTGTACTACCGTTATGATGGGGGTGAAGGAGTTATATTGTGTTTGTATGTCGATGACATACTCATATTTGGGACCAACACTGCCGTGATTGATGAGATCATGACTTTCTTATCTCGATGTTTTGATATGAAAGATCTGGGTCCGGCAGATGTTATTTTGAATATTAAATTGATAAAAAGTGAGGATGGGATTATGTTGAATCAATCTCACTGTACAGAGAAGATCCTTAGCCGTTTTGGCTTTGAGGACTGTAAAGTCTCTCCAACTCCCTATGATGCGAGTGTGAAACTTCGAAAATTCGAAGGACAGGGAAGAGATCAACTGAGATATTCTCAAATAATTGGATCCCTTATGAATTTAGCTGGTGCCACGAGACCTGATATCTCCTATGCTTTGAGCAAATTGAGTCGGTTCACATCTAATCCAGGAGAAGATCATTGGAAAGCACTAGAGAGAGTGCTGCGATATTTGAAAGGCACTACAACGCTTGAAATTCACTACTCGGGATATCCCGGTGTGTTAGAGGGGTATAGTGATTCCAATTGGATCTCATATGCAGATGAGATCAAAGCTACTAGGGGCTATTTATTCACTCTAGCGGGTGCTGCAGTTGCATGGAGGTCCTACAAACAAACAGTCCTAACAAAGTCTATGGCTAAAGCAGAACTTGTAGCACTTGAGACTGCCACTAATGAGGCTGAATGGCTAAGAGAGCTGTTGATGGACTTGCCTTTGCTTGAGAAGCCGGTACCACCCATCCTAATGTATTGCGATAACCAATCAATGCTAGCTCAGGTTATGAATACAAAAGATAATTCCAAGTCCAACAAACATATTAAGCGGAGGCTTTAAACTATCAAAAAAATGAAAAACTCCAGAGTTATAGCTGTGAGCTACGTGCGAACTGAAAAGAATCTAGCAGACCCTTTTACAAAGGGATTACCACGAAATGTGATTTCTGTGATGTCTAAGGACATGGGTATGAGGCCCATTTGAATATGTTGCATCACAATGGTAACATATCCTATGTGATCGGAGATCCCGTAAAGTAGGCAATAGGAAGAACAAATTGATGGTGTAACTCAAAGAGTACATTTACATAACATTTTCGTGTCCAAATGACAAACAAAGTACTCTTTACTGCATGGAAGGTTGGCATAAAGCCTTAGTGTTTTCCGTTGAAAAAGATATCAGCCTGCAGGATATTTTTGAATGAGAACACCTACGTGAGACTAACTGTTGGTCGCAGTTCTTGAGACAGGGCGCTCTCATCGAAAGCTCACTAAAAGATACGAGAGTAGACCATTAACGCTCTGGTTAGGCGAGGTTACTTTGGCAGCCTAGTATCAGCTATGACTTCGAGTGAAATCTAACTGCACTAAAGCTGGGAATTCAAGGCGTAGTCCATTCTCCAGCCGCGGAAAGATGAATCTTGTTGTTCTAGGTATAAGTTCAACCCGTACGGGACTCATACTGAAACGCTGGTATATTAACAGTATTACAGCACATTGATCCTTTGTCATTCTCCTTCTTCTTACTTTGGCATTGGTGGATGATTGTTGGAAAATAGGCCCATGGAGAGGCCCATTTATGAAATCCCAAAGCAAGAGTGTATGGCATAGAGATGTCCCATACTGCTGGTTTGAGTTGATGCATGCCAACTTAAATACGAGAGCTCTCTCACTAGTCTGAACACTTGGAGAGAATGGGGCTAAGGTTACACGCGCGCGCGCACGCGCGTATTCGCGTTCTTTTCGCGGGGTAGACCCCCAGGGGTACCCAGAAGGCGGATTGGCCCAACCAGCAAGGGGCGGCCCGGTCCGAGTGCAACTGGATCGGTTTGTCAGACTGGGTGGCCCACCAGTCGGGAGGCCCACCAGTCGGACGAGCCGGATGGGCGTGACGGCACGCGCGGCAAGGAAGCAGGCGGCGTATCCCGCAAGAAGCTCGGAGATCAAGATAAACTAGCCGGAATTATAGGGAAAGATATCTGTAATCGTTATAGGATCGCATCCTTGTATTTCGGGTAGGTTACGATCTCTAGCCGACTTGTAACTCAAGGCAGCCGGACTATATAAGGCGCCTTGAGACCCCCCTCCAGAACACGACATTACGAGCATCATTCAACCTAGGACAGAACCCAACTACGGAGATCCTTCAGGAACTTCATACACAGCAATCCATACACCCAACACAGGATGTAGGGTATTACGTCATCTCGACGGCCCGAACCTGTTCAATCCTTGCGTCTTTTGTTACCATCGACTTCTGATCCTCGATCTGTCCCTCAACAAATCAACCACGTAGGCTACCCTGTGTGGACTGCTGGGCTCATAAATCCGACAGTTGGCGCGCCAGGTAGGGGCTGATCGATGAGATCAATCAGCAAGATCGATGGCAGATTCATCTACAATAAAATTCCTCCAATGGCGGCTGCTGTTCATCGCGATCCAGTAATCGCCGAGTCGAAGACGCCGAGATCCCATCTCCCCGTGTTGGCGGCACACCCTCACAGGCGAGTTTTCCGGGCGGAGCAGAGTTGGACTCGGCGAAACGCTGTCCACGTCCACGTCGCTCGTCTCGACCAAGTCGAACGCCGAACATCACCGGTCAAAAAATCCATCTGCAAAAGCTGCCGCATCGCCACCGAATTCATCTGCAGATGGCCTTTATTATTTTCTAATCTTCTAACTCTCTCATCTCATCGACGGGTTTACATGCATGAATCCTCCAATTATTTTTTTTAATCTGTACTCCTATCTATATTGTCTCGTATGCATGTGTGCGTGACGGCCGAGTCGTGGACATGACATATCGCTGGAGAGGATTCTACATTGGGGACTAGAAGCTCAGAGCTAGTGTGCATCGTGAAGCATGCACGGGAAACTCGCTTTGCTGCACACGCCCGCACTCCGACGACCACCTCGCCGACACGACGACAACACCAAATCGATCTGTTCAAATTGGATCTCATCGTCAAAAAACCAGGAAGATCATTGTTTTAATTTAATGATTCTTCTCCAACTAATGGTGGCTAATTCTGAACTATTCATTGCCGTTTCCGATCCGCATGGTTGTATGGCGCATCATCAAGCGCACGGCGCTGGAGATCCTGGCGGCGACGCAGCTTAGGAACTACTCGGTGAGCTTCCCGACTACCTGAGTACATGCACGCGATGGATGGCCACCACTACCTGCAACAAACCGACTATCTCTCCGCCGCCGAGGACTCGGGACACCACCGAGGCGCCGTTACGCGGCGTCAAAACTCGTCTTGCGGCATCGTACTGCCGTGTCGCTGTACCGACCCTCGGCCCCGTGTCTTCGACGAATCTTCGACTTGATCTCCAACTGGACACCGTCGAATCCCGAATCTAGCTACAGGATGCATGTTTCTATTTATTTTTCTAATCAGATTCGTCTCTCAAGCTTCTTTTCCTGTACGTGCATACATGCATATGCGTCATCTAATTATTCGCTAATCTCTCGGTTGCATATATGTGTAGCATGGATGGGTTGCTGGACTGTCGCCGGAGGAGCCATCCGTCTGTGTCCGTCTACTTCTGCCAGCAACTCCCCCGCCGCCAATTCCGTCGTCGCCGGTTTTCCGTCACATCGCCGGCAAGTGCAAGCAAGATCAAGCATGGGGATACACACGTACATCCACGCCCTGCGACAGCATATGCTGCACTCGCCAACACGCCGCTGAATACTTGGACTAACTCGGCACCGACGCCCTAGTCTGCGACGAGTTATGTTACTGAGGAACTTGCCGACTTCACCGTCAATCGCCCACGACGAAGATCGACCATGCTCGGGGGCTTGTCAGCCCACACGCACAAGGATGACATGCCGATTTTTTGACTCTGACACAAATCAAGCTAAGTCATACTTTAATACTTTCACAATATTTTTCGGTCACCACATATCTCCATATACATGTCTCCATGATCATCGCCGACTACCCTTGGTTTGTTTCCGACTGCTTATACAGCCCGAGCGCTACACAAGCAGTCGAGCAACACCCAACGGACGCACATATAGCATTTTTTCCATTGTTTATTTCTTTTTCCACTCTTGTACGAGTCGCTAAAGTACTTGGGAAGCACACGCCTTAATCCGTGAAGCCTCGACTCTTCCGTACGCCTACGTTACTACGCGTGCATGCGGCCCAGCTCCCTGCGCTATGGACTACGGCTATCGGGGATCAGGTGCATAAACGTAACAGGATAACTACCCGAGGAAATTAATAGACTTAAAGAGTTGAAAATAGAAATTCTATTACATACAACGCCGAATGCTTTTCTCTAGAATTAGTATTTGCTACACCATATACTACCTATCTTTCATATCTTCATTGCAGGGCACAGGTTTGGATCCCGAGCTTGCCTGTTAAGCTCGGGGGCTGGACCACTCGGGCATCGCCGCCAGCCAAGTACTCGCGCCGATCAGTACTTGGGCTGGCGCTACACTCCACGACGGTCGCTAGCCGAGAGCTTTGTAGCACTCGGGCTGGCGCTACACTCCACGACGGTCGCTAGCCGAGTGCTTTGTAGCACTCGGGCTGGCGCTACACTCCACGACGGTCGCTAGCCGAGTGCTTTGTAGCACTCGGGCTGGCGCTACACTCCACGACGGCCGCTAGCTGAGTGCTTTTGAGTACTGGGCTGGTGCTACCGCATGACGAGGAAGAACGAAGACTACTCGGCATTCCTCGGATGGGTTACTCAGGCCCTCACGCTCGGGGGCTGGCGCCGGGGCGACTACTCGGCGTGCTCAGCCCTCACGCTCGGGGGCTGGCGCTGGGATGACTACTCGGCGTGCTCAGCCCTCACGCTCGGGGGCTGGCGCTGGGACGACTACTCGGCGTGCTCAGCCCTCACGCTCGGGGGCTGGCGCCGGGACGACTACTCGGCGTGCCTCGGATGGCTCGACTCAGCCCTCACACTCGGGGGCTGGACGCCAAAATTAACGCCGGATGATTTAGCCAGATGCTCCTTGACTAACCCTTGGACCGATTCCTTCGGAATCGCTTCAAGGCTCGGGGGCTACAGCCAACGGACGCACCTCGCGGCGCATCCGTTGATCATTCGGTGACCTTAGAAGAAGGCTACTAACCCTTGGACCGATTCCTTCAGAATCGCTTCAAGGCTCGGGGGCTACGGCCAACGGACGCACCTCGCGGCGCATCCGTTGCAGACGGCTCTTTTCTCTCCAGTATCATGCGGTTTCGCTTCCAACTGCAGCAGGCTCGACGCTCATCAGACAGCACGACCTCGCCGACTTGTCTCTCAACCACGTACTACTCGGGGGCTTGTCGGGGGTAGACCCCAGGGGTACCCAGAAGGCGGATTGGCCCAACCAGCAAGGGGCGGCCCGGTCCGAGTGCAACTGGATCGGTTTGTCAGACTGGGTGGCCCACCAGTCGGGAGGCCCACCAGTCGGACGAGCCGGATGGGCGTGACGGCGCGCGCGGCAAGGAAGCAGGCGGCGTATCCCGCAAGAAGCTCGGAGATCAAGATAAACTAGCCGGAATTATAGGGAAAGATATCTGTAATCGTTATAGGATCGCATCCTTGTATTTCGGGTAGGTTACGATCTCTAGCCGACTTGTAACTCAAGGCAGCCGGACTATATAAGGCGCCTTGAGACCCCCCCAGAACACGACATTACGAGCATTCATTCAACCTAGGACAGAACCCAACTACGGAGATCCTTTAGGAACTTCATACACAGCAATCCATACACCCAACATAGGATGTAGGGTATTACGTCATCTCGACGGCCCGAACCTGTTCAATCCTTGCGTCTTGTGTTACCATCGACTTCTGATCCTCGATCTGTCCCTCAACAAATCAACCACGTAGGCTACCCTGTGTGGACTGCCGGGCTCATAAATCCAACAGTGAATGATCGCGTGACTTGTGACTTGCGACGCAGCGAGCAGCCAAATTTATGTAATCTTTATGCCATCTACGTATTAACCTTTTGACAACGGTCATTAGAGAGGATAAGTACGCAGTCAATGCCTTAATCCTGAATTATGTGGGCGGTTACTACTGCCAATTAATGGGGCGTCATTATAGACGAAACGGTTAGCAGAGGGCTGCCGATTTCTCTATAAGAAGACGTGAGGACGTCCAGGCAAAACACATGAGACAAATCCCCACGAACTCTTTCTGAACTCTCTCTCTGATTCTGGGAGAAGTGTGCTGTGGTGCTGAGCTGCCGGATCTCACCGGCTCTTCTTCTTGGCGTGCACTGAGAAGAAGAGGAGCGGTATCTCTGAGCCCTTGCCGTCGCGAAGCCTGCACGAGGGGCGGCAATAAGGTTTCTAGGCAGCGCAACTGCACGACCGCTCAAAGCTTGATCAACTTCATTTTGCACTGTCTCTACATCGAGTCTACACGAGGACGGAGCGATACTTTGTAAGTCCATAGATGGGTGATAGTGCAGCAATCCATTTGATTATGTTTATCACATATTTGCTGGCTACATCTATGATATTCCTGCTGTCCTCGTTCTTGAGATTCATGCCTGATTATTTGTTTTACATAGCAGTAGCAATTACTTACGAAATATGCCTCAAATTAAAATCTGGAAGAATAATTCGCATATCTCCAACAAGGCCCTGCTTGAGAAGATCGAGCCAACAGCGATACAAATTCATTTCGCAGCAGAGCAGTATGGCAAGTTACTGTCTCACTGGTTGCCATGGTCCATGGAATTACTTGCATTGGCTACGGAGGCTGAGGGGGATAGGTGATGGTAACTAGGGTGGCCGATTTTCCGTTAGGTGAAGATAACTCTCGTTTTGGTGGAGCACGATACAACGATCCGGTTTCAGATCCAAAGACCCAAAATTCATGCAATCTTGGCACTACAGATTTAATACCGCTTCGATAATTTTTCAATAAAGCTTATTCACCCCCTCTCCCTCTAGGCCTTGCGTGATCGTTTCAGCTGGGCCGAGTGGGGGCTGGCGCGGAGGGAAGAAAATGGTCGAGAAGGAGATGGGCTGGGCTGAAAGCGGGGAAAACAGGTTGAGGAGAAAGTAAGAGAGGTGGAAGGCGAACTCAAAAACAGTTCAGCGCGCAAAGCCAAATTATTCGAGGAACAACTATTCTGAAGATCAACAAAATGCAATTCAAATTTAAATAAGTTTTAATCCACATTTGAATATCAAACAAATAATAAGAAAATGCGACAACATGAATTCAATATAAACTTAATGTTACTAATATTTAATTATTAAATTGAATAAAATCCTAAATATTTCCAATTAATTCCTAGAAATTCTTTCATGCCTTAAATAAATCTTAGGAAATTCTGAAAATATTTTTATAATTTCTTGTGATAAAAATTAGAGTGTTACAAAGGAGGAGAAACCTGGTCGAAAGGCTGACTCGGCTCCCGCATAAGAAGTAGGAAGAGGGAACGTAACCGGGCCGACTAGATGGGGCCGGAAGCTGGGCCGGTGGGATGTGTAATGATCGGGCTGGGTTGAGGCAAACAGAAAGAAAGGAAGGTGGAAATATGATCTGGCTCCAGAATTGAGGGGGCAAAAGTAGACTCAGCTGAAAACAACTATTTAAAAACAAACAAACAACTATACACTTGTACTTATTAGCTAAGCTTGCTACTAAAACTTGACCAATTAAAATTGCATAATGCTAAGGAACTGTCAGCCATCCTTGTTTAAGCCTTGCATGTCATATTACTCTGCTTTGCTAAGTACCAATCATAAGTATACTCTCCATATTTAAATCATTCAGACAAGTAAGTCAGCTGCTTGTGGTGAAGTATTGAAGATTCGCTGCTAGTTATTGACTTCGATAAAGATTTGTGTCTCACGTGAGTGTAATAATTTTATTTAATACTCTTTTCGATTATGCACTATCTTTTGATTCACCGATAGTCTCACGGGACTTACCTTTCTAGAGATGAAGTATAGGAGGAGTATAGGGCTTCTTCTATGTTCAAGTCTGCCGGAGGGACAGGAGTTCCCATCGCTTCTGGTCAGTGTTGAGTGTCGAGGGCTCCGAAGGGCTGGTTATTAAGAGGATGGTCCAGTTATTTAAGAAAGGCAACACCACCCGTGACTTATAATAGAAACATCAAGGATGGCATCCAGGAGGTGGCCAACAGACGGGAGAGTTCAGGGGAAAAGACTTTTCGTTCAATTGAACACTTGATATGAGTCCGACATATTTCTTCCTTCTAAATTTCATGCTTCTTAATTTATTTTTTAATTTTAATTTTCCTCCATGGGAAGGTACAGTGTTGCTATCTACAACGAATCTGGCACAACCAGGATCGATGTTCACTTAAGAGCCGTTGCTGATAAAATAAAAATGCTTTAATTTCCACGAGGGTGCTTGTCACGTTCAAAAAAATACGAACTAAGGAAGCTTCGCCTAGGCCCATCTATCCAAAAGGGGCACTGATTTCCTGTCCCAGTCCAGTGACTACTGCAGCATTGGTGCTTATCCGCACCTCTAGCTTATATGATTTAATACTGACGCTAACACTCCGGAAAAGATGGATCGGAATACGTATTTTAAGGGAACTCCGCCTATGCAATTTTAAGGTAACAATAATTACTGTTGCATAGCTGGTCCCAAGCCCAGAGAAAAGGAGGAGGGCCTGCAGTCCTTTGTGGCACACAGGATAAAAACGGTTTCCAGTAGTGACTTGCTGGGTTCCATAGGATGCCCTCTAGCTATATGATTTAATATTGATGCTGATGCTAACACTCCGCAAAAGATGGATCGGAATATGTATTACAGCCTGGGCTGTGCTAATATACATACGAACTTGTTTATTCCATCGGCCAGAGAACACATGACTGGAGTGGTTCCCCAATTGTTCCCTGTAGATTTATGGAGTGACTCGTGATCCAGCAGATAATCATGGAGAACAGCTCAAGTGATTATGTTTAGTCGTGTATGTAGCTAGATCTGAATCCATTTGATTATCCAATAATGGTGTGATTTCCTGAGCAAACGCGGTGCGCGTGTGCCAGTACTATAATACATTCAGAACGCGAGATGCTTTTATTTTTGCAGAGATCACAAGGCAAGTACAGAGAGACAAAATAAATGAACTATGCCAAATATTTAACACTACTCATTTGGCAAGTACTGCACACAGGTTTCATAGTAGCAAATGGCGTGCCCTAGTCAGTAATGCCGATTATCTTGATTCATTTCGTCCTCTTTGAGCTTGTAGCACCTATTATCATTGATGATCGCATCCTCAGCGCGTCCTTTGCTATAACCCTTAGTTACAAAATCATAGCATGATGTATTTTGGTTGACCGAATCGAATAGATAATGGTGAAAACATTAGTAGCCAATGATTTTGTAGGGCACAATATAATTTGAGAAAGAATAAATTTCCTTTACAGTAAAACGTCAATAACGTATCAAAAGTTATTGAATTACGAATCTATTGGTAAAACTTTTGTATACTAAACATGTGAATAACTTAATTACTTACACTAGTCCATCAACTCATACTCCCGCACGGGCTAATATTTTTAAAAGCTATTATATTTTAAAAATGAAGGCTACATTGCTACCAAACTATTACCTTGAGCTATCTCTCATTTGTTAAATATTTGAACACAATACCCATATATGTATATACTTATTATTTTTATTCAATTGTGATAGATTTTAGTTAGTAATTACTCTATAATGTTTCCATACACATTTATAATCTTTAAATTTTCACTTTGCATCACATGTATGCCTTTGAGTTTAGTTTGAACTATAATTGTAACATAGAAATATATATTCTCGTCACTTTCCCTATATATTTATAAATGGCAACGCACATTATGCGTATATATCTTAATCACTATATCATATACCAATAGTGTATGAAATACACAATTTATAATCTTATATTGGTGTATATTTTTAATCAGGTGATTTGGATTCCAATGTAGGATTACCTCGTGTTATTTTTAATAGCGACATATGTGGGTAATATAGATGTAAAACAGTTAATTTAAGTTATTATTTTGGTATTTGTAGTGGGTAATTTAGTTGCAAATTTATGAGGTTATTTTAAATATTGTTTATAATGGTATTGTGGGTAATTTTGACAAAGATTAGGGGGTTACTTTGGTTTATTTTATATAACGGCAGAGGTGGATAATTTTGATATAGATTTAGGGGGTTACTTTAAGCTATTTTTTAGGTGTGTAATTTTTTAGGGGGTTACTTTAAGCTATTTTTGTAGGGGGTTACTTTAAGCTATTTTTTAGGTGTGTAATTTTGATATATAATTGGATAATGGCATAGGTGTGTAATTTTTTAGAAAATATAATATATCTAATGGCTATGATGATTTGAGTGTTCCAATTGATGGCTAGATGTTTTATTTTTTTGTGAGAATTTCTAGGATTTCTCTCTTTTTCTAGAGTGTCCACCTAGGATCTAGCTAGGTGGCTTCATCTGGAAGCTTCAAAAGGAGCCTCCAATTAGTAATAGTAAGATAAGATTGGACTGCTCTATTGACATGGCATTTTTTCACTAAGGCTATAGGCCAGCACATTTCTTCACTATTTATTTTATCAGATACATACACCTGACAATGGATGATTGTCTTGACGATTTCCTTCGCCACCAAATATCTGTCAGATATCCCGGCCTTGCCAGATGAATGAATTGATGAGCGCTGATATATTGATTGATACATCATCTATCTTGCCTTTGCCCACTTGTGAATCGCTGGGATGCCGAAGATTAGTATGTAGGACCAGAAGCGCTCCAACACCCAAACAACGCAGAACACCACCCAATTTTGCATTGATAATCTCTGCCTTCTTGGAAATATCGGTCTGAAATATAACATAGAGTTGATGCCTTCCGAATCCTTCGTGAAGGTAGCAGCAAGCAAAGACACACAGACATAAATCACAATCGGAATTGTGCGGGCAGCTGGATTCGGCGCCACGTACAGCCCCAAGCCAAAGGCGGCTGCCAAGCTCCTTCCAGAATTCATCATCAGGCCGTATGCACGATTCACACTGTGGAAGCGGCTGGCAAGGCTGAATGCAGGCACCCCGGCATAGAGCAGGAGACAGGTAGCCAAAAGAGAGCAGATAAATGCCAGAGTGTCGGCGAGGAGAAACGCCTCAAAAGCATAGCTCCCAGCAAGCACCGGCGTGCCAGCGGCACCACCAGCGTCGTCCGCTGAGCGGTAGCCTCCAGGCAATGTAAAAGCTGATACAAATGTAACAGTTGTAACAAGGACGGATAGAATGCCCATGACTTGCGCCGCAAATGTCATGTTGTCCGAGATCTTGTCCTCGCCTTCTTTAAATTTAGGGACACTCGAAGCAATTTTTCCATTGAAGAGGTCACCACGGCGTTCACCATATGGAGCTGCCACTTTTAACAATAAATTTCGTATGTGTATCCTTGGATAATCGGTGTACAAGTTACACAAAGACGATGTCAAGAGAAGATGGAGAAAAGATCATGGCGTATTAAACGCCAACCATCGGTGTACGAGTTCATAAGCATACGACGTGTGCAAAGAGCCGTTGGAAAAGTAAATTCGACCATTGAAAAAGCACACGGCATATTATACGCCGATGGCAGTGAAGTGCACGATGGAACATACGGCGTTCATGATTTCTGTGTAGCTTTTGAGAAATTGCTAGTTGAGCCTCTTGGGCTATATATATCACCCCCATTTGGCCATTCTAAGTTGCTGAAATCTAGAGAAGTTCATCTACATCCATAAGACATCCAAGCCACCATTTGTGCTACAATCATCTATAGTGAGTGAGAGAGCTAGGATAGGTCTAGCGAGAGAGTTTGCAAGGTGTTAAGCCTTGTGCTTGATTCTAGAGTGAACCAACACTTGTAATCTCGGTGTGCCGGCCCTTTGGAGCCTTGGTGACTCGCCGACAAGTCATAGACCCTCCGGCTTGGTGTGGAGCGGCGACGACGATGTTGTTCGGGGGACGAGGAGAACCCCTCCTTGGTGGAGAAGCTCTGTAGTGAAGGCGGCGTCAAGATCTCTGGCGGAGTAGATGGATGAGAGCAAGGTCTTGGTGACTTGCTTATCATCCTTTTGGGGGAGCCTTTGTGGCGAGCTCAAGGCCTTAACCGGGAGGCAAGACTTGGTGACCGGGACCACATCCTTTGTGGAGCTCCAACATGGAGTAGGCATTAGCCAAACCACAGGATAAATCTTCGTGTCAAGTTTGCATCCCTCGAACCCTTCTTAGGCTTCCGCATTTTATACTTGCAACTTGTGTGCATTCACCTTTCTAGAGGAGTATCTTGATAGGATTGGCTCTAGGTTGTAAAACTTTTTGGGTGGGTGCAATCACTAGAAGAAAAAACTTAGTTACACATCTAGATAGCTTGTTTTAGTTTATTTTGTGCAATTAGAGGCATGCATGTGGTAGGTTAAGTTTTTAGAAAAACTAATTCACCCCCTCCCACTAACAGAGACATGTCCATTGGTACCGGGTGGTAAGGGCCATTGGTACCGGTTCTAAAACCGGTACCGGGCATCCATGACCAAAGGCAACCAAAGGGGCCTTTGGTACCGGGTCAAGACATGACCCGGTACCAAAGGTATTGGTGTCAAAAAAAATAATTTAAATCCCAGGGAGGCTCCCACACACGCGGAAGTCACAAGTCACGCGATTTTTCACGCGAAAATACGCTAGTGCGGCGCGCAGGGACCATAGCTGACCCCCTCACAGATACTTTTTTTTTTTGAATTAACCCGTGAAGGGGCCTTTGGTACGGGTTGGTAACACCAACCGGTACCAAAGGGGGGTCTTTGGCGGTAACAAAGGATCCAGACCCTTTGGTACGGGTTGGTAACACCACCCGGTACCAAAGGGTGGTCTTTGGTACGGGTTGGTGTTACCAACCGGTACCAAAGGGTCCTCGGGGCCTACCAAATTTAGACCCGGTACCAATGACCCCTTTGGTACCGGGTCATAAGCAACGGGTACTAAAGGAGGTGACTGATAGGCCATTTTCTGGTAGTGTCCCCATCTTAGGCTATCACGAGCATCGATTTATTTCAGACACTCATCTAGCACAGTTACCTAGTTTTCAGTCTTAGTAACTATGCAATGAAACTATGCATTGAGACTGGTCTAATGGACAGTTTTTTTTCTAATTAATAGACTACTCCCTTCTTCCTGTAATACAAGGCATTCTAGCAATTTTAAAACCGATTAAGATAGAATAAAAGATGCATGTACTCACTGAGACCTTTCTGTTTAGCACCCTAATTAAAGTTGCTTCTCAGATTAATTAGTGGAGGGGGGAATAGAAAAAAATGTAAGTATGCAGAGGGGACACAAGGAAAATTAAATAATTTTTTTAATAGTTGTCTAAAAGTTTAAGAATTTTTGTATTTGGGGACAAATTTAAAATATTGAATGTTTTATATTACAGGACGAAGGGGGTATTAATAAATACTGAAAGGAGAAATAGATATTAGTAAGCACCTTGGGCATGGCCGCAAGAAACAGCTGCATGCAATCCTGAGTAGTAGGACAGGTCGGCCGCTTTGGCGTGGACAATCAGGTACTTGGCAATCTCCAGTTCACCCAAGGAAACGGCCAGGTACACTGTGGAAGTACAGTCATTAAATAATAGACCTCGGGTCTGTTTGCTTCATAACCATAACTTGCCATACCTAATGTCCATCACGCCACAACTGTGGCAAATCGTTCGCTGCATTTTCGGCGAGCTATTCGTCTGTTTTCAACATATAATAGCAATGTGTGCCGGAGGTCTGGCTTGCAAGCCAAAGACGTGGCGTGAACCATACACATCTGCGGCATGCAGAATCTTAGATGCAGAAAACTACAACGCCGACCTAACGCACCCTTTCCATGGCAGCCTGGTAGTTCTCTATAGTGAACAAAATATAATCACGCCGAACAAACTTTATACAAGGGAGGGCAGCAAGTCAACTGAAGCAAGAACATGCATGATCATGTCGTTACTTTCAAACAAGGGGCCATCTAGCTAGCTGGCTGGTTTGCTTGAGTAGCACCTAGTGAGACGATGAGGATGCCGACAGCCTGTTAATTTTCTGCCTTAGTTAGAGAGACTGATGTGAAGTCCTGGCCCTATGAATATATATACTAGTATTATTCCATAATCTGTGCATTATTGGAGATGTGAAAAATTAGTAAACTTCAAAGTCTGGAGTTTATAGTCGATGCACACCAGCGAGCATGTGCCCGGCTACACGCTGCGTGATTCAACTATACAGATATAACTATTCCATCAAGTTGTACTACACAAGGGCCAGTAATTTTAAGATAAAATAACTGATAGTAGAATGTTCGGTTGGCTGGTGGCTGGTGGCTGGTGCTAATTTGTTGTGAGAGAAAAGTACTGCTGGCTGGCTGGTGCTGATTTGTTGTGAGAGAAAAGTACTGCTGGCTGGTGGCTGATAAGCTAAGCGAACAGGCTGAGGATGAAGCTGGGGCCTGCACGTAGTAGTCACAACAGGTTGTCTTTACTGTCTCTCTTTTATATTTCATATTACACATAGTTATCTTCATCTTCTGGTGATATACTCTGGTTGTACACTAGAACAAAACGATTTATGATGATACCTCTTGATGTACTGTGGTGGCAGTTGACATTGGCTCCCGCTAGCACAAATGCGCCCTGTATTGTGATAGCGGGCCACATAAGCGCCCGCTAGCACTGATCGATTTGTGCTGGCAGGCCACACAAGCGCCCGCTTGCATATATGTACCCTATTTGTGCTTACAGGCCACATAAGCGCCCGCCAGCATAAATTATTTTTTTTATTTGAGAAAATTCATTTAATCTATAACAATAGCAAATCATGTCAAAAAAATTTGGAACTTTCACTCAACATGTTATATGTAGTATATTTCTTGGGGATATTTACATATTTGCCACTCTTATGGTTGGCACTCCTTCAGTTGCCACTCTTATAATGGCTCCTACATTTTTGCCACTCTCTTTTAGACGTTGATACATAATCGCCATTTTGTCCGATGTGGCACGCCACATCCGCGTTACAGCGTATCACTCGCGTGGCAAAGAGCAGGAAAAGACGCATATGCCCTTGCCCCCTCTCACATTAGCCCTTCCCTCCCCTCTCTTATGCCACTGACATGTGAGACCCACCGGTCAGGGTCATCTTCAACCTCACGTCCCTCTCTCTTCCCGGCGGCGACAGAATCTCTCGCTCTCCCAGCTCCCTCTATCTTCCTCTCTGTCTTATTCTCTTCTGTTCCCCATGAGGCCACGACAAATCGAGGCCAGGACCGACCACTCGAGCTACCCCGGTGTCACAGTATCCATACGCACTCTGTCAGAGCTGGGCCATGGCCCCAAGATCACCATGCCCGTCGACAACGTCTGCTGGTCATCGCTCGCAGCTGGGCCAGGGTAGCAACACCTCAGCTGCAATGCAACTGGGCGGCAATGGGAGAAGTAGCAGCAATCAAGATGGCAAGATCCCAGACACACTCCGCTCCAGTCCACGCCGAGGAGTGACAACAACCAGAGCTGGAGCTGGGAAGCATATCCCTGTCTGAACCAAAGGGAAAAAGGGAAAAAAATATAGCGTATACTAGCAGAGGAGTAGGCACCAAGCTGAGCTCTGGTTGCTCTCTAGAAGCGAGCAGAGGAGTTGGCGCTGAAGCTCATGGACGGACGCGCCGCCGGCACGAACGGTGGGTCTGCCTCGCTGCTCAGCATCTGCACCACGGCGCGCATCCTGGGCCGCAGCGCCGGCTCCGGGCTCGAGCACGCCAGCCCCACCAGTAGCGCCCGCCGCATCTCGCCCTCGTCGAACTCGCCACACAACCGTGGGTCCACGACGTCCAGCACGCGGGGACTCGCCGCGCTCCGCTTGCCACGCGAGGCCGAAGTCGCCGAGCCGCGCCCAGAACGCCTCGTCGAGCATCACGTTGCTGGCACGGGAGAACCGGGGCCGAGGCATCGAACAATGCCTTGTCGAGGCTGCCATCCAAGAATGCCTGCAGAGGAGAGAAGACGGCAAGAGGTAGAAGACGACTGTGACTTGTGGGTCCCACGCGTTAGTGACAGGACAGAGGGAGAGGGGATGGCTAACATAAGAGGGGCAAGGGCATATGTGTCTTTTCCTGCTCTTTGCCACACGAGCGATGAGCTGTAACGCGGATGTGGCGTGCCACGTCGGATAAAATGGCAAATCCGTTGCAACATATAAAAGAGAGTGGCAAAAATGTAGGAGCCATTATAAGAGTGGCAACTGAAGAAGTGCCAACCGTAGGAGTGGCAAATATGTAAATATCCCTATTTCTTGACAAAATTCCTTTTAGCCGGTATGTGACAACACAAATGTCATTTTGTGTGTGACAAACCTCAAAGTTTGAACTTAGTAATATGAAAACATGTTAGAGTTGTACCAATTGTGAACAGCGTACAATCCAACTCTTGTGAAATGATCTATAACTTTTATGACAAGGCTGTGGACCTACGAAATGAATTCATGCCAAACTTCAGTTTTTTTTTCTCTGTGCGTTGGCCAAAAATCTGAAAATCTTTATGTAATGAAGAGAAGCATGATTGCATGAAAATGCAAGACTGGTAGTGGAATATTATGTTTTGAACTATTATAGAGTTATTACTGGCTTCAATTTTTACGGTGTCTAAATTTGTATATCCTAATTTGCAAATTTGCACGACCCAATTAATACCATAGCACACCTACATTAGGAATATTTTATTACAATACTACTATGTAAACCAAGATTCATGTGATTTTCCTTGAGTTATTGGAAAACAACTTTGCTAAAAAAATAGAATGCATTATTGGGGTCGTGTAACGGCACAAGAATACAACTGCGATGGTGACCTACTGGCCTTGGGGTACCTCCCATCCCTACAGCGTGTGCATGTTAGTATAGGATACTGTAAAAGAGCTCTTGGTGGAAAGCAGAGAATAGGCAACGAGGTAGTAGCCAAAGTGGAAGAGAAGCTGAGGCACGAGGCAGATACCCATCGGAACCACCCGTCCATTATTATTTGATATCAAAGTGGCTCCTGTCTGCCATGGATCGAAGCAAACAACGGAGCCTCTGACACTGAACGTCGTCCCATCTGTGTCTCCAGCAGATGGGCATATCCAATGCTTTCCTTTTATCCTGAAGCATGCAAACTTCCCTAGCGCGCGCTCTCTCTCTCTTGCGTTTCCGTTTCCATCACACGGATGCTTCCTGTCGTGCTGCACCTAAACTTGCAATTAATGAATACACTTGGCATGAAGAAACTTTTAGTTTACTGCTACTCTGCAGCTCCTTAGCTGTGTGAAGCATGTGACCCACTCTGAGAGCAGAGCTTGCAGCCTGTGCTGCACTGAGGGCTTAGATGCCGGCTTATCCCGGCTCATTAACAAAACTAGCAAAAATCTACTGCAGCTTGACTTAAGCCAGCTCACTAAACTCGTGAGTGTACAGTTTATCGATAACCCAATCATCTCATTTCAAAATGTCTCAAACATAACCTAAAATCTCAACAAATTACATGTTCATGCAACACGAAGCATACTACATTACGCAGTACCTCACATCATGCTCCAAACACAATATGTGAGGGTTAAGCAAAGCTAATCAAGCAGCTCCAAGCACGTGGCCGGGCGGCACAACGCACTGGTTGCCCATTATTGGTGCCTTTCTCTCTATTTTCCGGGCACTGCACTACATATATATATATACATACTGCCACTTGCACCAGACTTTGGACTAGCCTCAGGCATAGTACAGATCGAGATCGGAGACAACAATTTATTTCCTAATAATAACGTCGACTCTGTATTTGGGATTAGAAATCAAATGTGCTGGTTCCATCGGGGTCATCTTATACTACTTTGCTCTACAATTAGTTTGTTTTCATTATTTAGTCATGTCACTTTAAAGAAAAAAGAGACCCAACCTAGAAGGAACTAGGCGGTTTGCCATTAAGAAGAAGAAAATAGGCACACAAATTCGAGTCAGAGGAGACTCGAACTTGGATGGCTAGGGTGCACGACCATAACACCTCCCACCCTAACCAGTTGAGCTAAACTCACTTCCTATAGTCATGTCACATTGAAATTCTGTCTTCCTGACACTATGAGTTATGATGTGTCACTACTACAGCAGGAGCATCATAGGCGGTTCGGTTGCCCACATCACAGGCGGTTTTCAAAAGTGGCGCTGGTTAAGTGGCGCTGATAATCTCATTTTCACAGTCGGTTTTTAACCGGCTGTGAAAACTGATTTTCACAGCCGGTTTACGTCATGAACCGGCTGTAAAAATAGTTTCACAGCCGGTTTTGGACCTTCAAAACCCGCTGCGTCAGGCGCTATCACAGCCGGTTTTCATCCAAAAAACCGGCTGTGAAAGTGTATTTTCACAGCCGGTTTTCTTCTAAACAAAACCGGCTGTGAAAGGGCATTTTCACAGCCGGTTTTATTTAAACCAAAACCGGCTGTGAAAGGGCATTTTCACAGCCGGTTTTTTGTCCAAAAAACCGGCTGTGATAGAGTTTTTTCACAGCCAATTTTTGCTCAAAAACCCAGCTGTGATAGAGTTTTTTCACAGCCGGTTTTTGCTCAAAAAACCGGCTGTGATGCCCTTTTTCACAGCCAGTTTTTGTTATTTTCACGGCCGGTTTAAACCGGCTGTAATAACTATTTTTAGTAAAAAAATAATAATTAGGCATAATCTGTGGCAAGCACAATATTGCAATATATCAATCCAGCAAAAACAAACAACAATACATCAACTCCCAATAATAATATTACAGTCTCACAATTTCCATACATTGAGTCCAAACATATCGAGTCCATACATATAGAGTCCTTACATAAACCATACATATATAGAAGTCCATACATAAAACCATACATATCGAAGTCCATACATCTAGTCCTAAATCACACAGAACTCACCACCTGGTGTCACAACATGGTCTAAAATAAATCCACATAGTTGTTCCTGAAGTGCCCAAATCTCACTAAGAAGCAACTCAGAAGTATGGAGACTACAATTCTGCACACAACACCATAATAGCAATGTAGTTAGTGACAAAATATCAATGAATAATAAGAATTTTGTTTCTTATACTAAATATTCTGAAATGTATGTCAACTAAAATTAATTTCTTTTTATGATGATGAGTGTGTGTATTGGCTTATTGGGAATTCCATATAACTTTATTATTAACAAAGATGAGGGTGGTTGATCAATGGTAAATAAAACGAAGTTAAGAATTTTGAAACTAGTTTTGAAGACAAATTTAGCCATTTTTAAATACTTAAAGAGAAGTGGACATTCAAAGTTTAGACATGTTGACTACAAGTTATCCAAAACAACATTCTATTAGGGTTTCAATTTTCCAGAGAGGGAGAAAGATGTTGAAATCATACTAGCTAGAGGAAATTCTAAGTTGTTGTTATTTCCTTGTTAGATGCCACAATCTTTCTTTGTAGTTACAGACTTACAGTACCATTATGAAGGTTTTCAAATTTTCAAGTCTCAAAATATTCAGAGATGTACATACAAGTGGGCATTTCTAGAAATGCAAGACATAGAGGGATAGTTGATGGTAAGAATATCTATAATTGTTTGTTATCAAGAACGGGCACAAAAATAAATAGGACAATAACAATGAATATGAAAAGTAAAACAATCGTTGCTGACGAAGGTCCGAATTAGGGGTACTCAATCAAACCCTTAATCCAGGAGCTCACGATAATCCACCCCTCAAAAGCAAAAACTGAAGGCCCAAACCAAAGCGGACTCCCCATGCCCCAACACCTCGGAGGCCGACCCGACGAGTCTCCGATTCGCCCGAGGAGTTCTCCGCCTCCGAGAAGTCTCCGCGATTCGCCCGAGGAGTTCTCCGCCTCCGAGTGGCCTCGCGGCTCGCCCGAGGAGTTCCCCGCCCCCGAAGGGTTCTCCGATTCGCCCGGGGAGTTCTCCGCCTCCGAGGAGTCTCTGGCTCCCCGGGTAAAACTACCCGGCCACGTCCCGGCCCATCCAGTGCCGTACCCACTTGGTACCCGCCGCGTCAGAGCATGATGAGCGTCCGTCCTTCGCCACGGCAGCCACAGTGGCACCCGTCTCATCCGAACAGGAACGCTACAGTCCTGAGAGGAACGCATGCTCAACACCAGGCGCCCAAGGACGACCCCAGGCGCCCATGGACGACACCTGGAACCCGAGCAGGACACCTGGAGCACCCGAAGACCTCGAGCGAGTCAACCACGACCCGGGAACTACCCGGGAGCTTACCCGAGAAGACATCTACACCAACCACCCGGGATGTACGATCCCGGGTCCGGCGGGACGCCCACTCCGTCAACACCTGCTCCCTGTACGGCTCGGCGCGCGACGCTGGCCAAAGGCCTCGAGGGCAGTAACTCCCCATGTAATTTTCTTCTTTCTTACCCCCCACTCCCTTCCCTCCTTGAGGCTATAAAAGGGGACAAGGGGACATCAGTGGGGGACAGACGAACACCAATCGAACATTCGGACACAGCACACACAGCACGCACGCGTGCAGCACAGGGACTTGGGACCCTCTCCCTCTCCCGACCAGTTTGTACCCCCTACTACAGACTTGGACTTGAGAACATCGGCACATACTGGACGTAGGGTATTACTCTCCGGAGGCCCGAACCAGTCTAAAACCCCCTGTCTCTCGAGTCACCATCCGGGCTCCGACGCGCGATCGTAGGAAATTTACTTGTCGGCGGTAGAGAACCCCGACAGTTGGCGCGCCAGGTAGGGGCTTTTCGCGTGTCACGACACTTCACCAGGGTCCGGATGGCCCACAGCGGCGCCTCGCTGGCGTCCGGCGATCACCTGCGGTTCGGCTCCCTCGACTTCGTCATCGACAAGTCGGTGGAGCCCATCATCGGGGCAACTTTCGTGCGCCCCAAGCTTGCCCGCGACGACGGCAAGACGCTCCACGACGAGGGGCCCAAGCCCTCCCACGCCACGGCGGGAGCTACCGCCTACGTCCTCGACCTACTCGGAGGGGACCTGGCGGCCGCCCTGGGACGGAGCCCGTCCCAGGAACGCTTCCGCAACGTCTCCTACATGATCACCAATCTCGCCCTCCAGGTTGGAGGGCAGGAGCAGCTCCCCTGGGACGAGTTCATCGACTGCTACAACGCCATGTACCCGGAGGGACAGCCAGGCCTGCCGAGCGACCCGGTGGTCACCCCGACACCGACGGAGTCCGACCCACGCGTCTCGCCAACCGCCAAAAGCGCGGTGAGTGAGCAAAGCTCGCGCCCGCGGCTGACGTGGGCCCCGCCGAACTTCGACCCTTACCGGGAGTGCTTCATGTGTCACACCCCCGACGGGGATGTGCAGTCCGCGAGCAGCTCGACGAGGGACGGCGCCC
>CM014277.1:79691545-79705774 GCA_004135705.1 Alloteropsis semialata
CGAGATCGGCAAGTGATGGGGAGAGCTCGACGGCAACAGAACCGCGAGGCTGCGGTGGTGGTCTTCCTGGTTGGTGGTGAAGGCGTGCTTATGCAGAGAGAGTGGTCAGAGAGCGAGACGGGCGGCGGGGAAAACAGTGCAGGCGGTGACGAGTGCTGCGGCGGCGACGTCGTGGAAACCAGAGAAGCGGAGAGCGAGAGAGATAGAGGGAGCGCGGGCGAGAGCAGCAGCGGCGGCGGGGGTGAACCAGAGAGAGATGCACTGCGACGATTGTAACCTGCAGAGGATGAACGCGGCACGAAGGCCGAACAGGCAGTCAAGCGGAGCAGAGCTCCTACGATCCTCCATGGCGGCGCGACGGCCGAAACAGAGCAGAACAGAGCGGAGCGGAGCGGCTCGGTGAGTGTCCAAGACGGCGAGGCTTGTCGGTGAAGGCCGTGATGCGCACGAGGTGGCCCTCCTGACCACGGTCGCGCGATGCAACTTGGTTAGCAGAGCAGCGCGCGAACGGCAAAACAGAGAAGAGGGGAAACAAGGCGGCCGGCGACGATCTCTACGGCGGCGGTGGAATTCAAGGTGGCTGTGACAGTCTCGCGGGCACGGCTTGGACCTCCTGTCCACGGTGCACAGCGTGAGTGCAACAAGGGTTCAAGCGGGGAAGGATTTGAGCGAAGCGGCAGTGCTAGATCGGAGGGCGACACGGAGCGGCCAGTTCACGGCGAACACCACGGCGGCGCGCGGCTTCAAGCGAGAGAACAGAGAGAGGGGCAAGGGGTTCCTGCACAAAATCGAGCGGCTCGACGGCCGGCCTGGCATGGTTCAAGAGCTTAGAGCGGCGCGAGGTCCAACAGAGCAAGGCATTCACAACGAGCACGACGACGAGCAGGGCATCCACGGTGGCGCACGGCGAGAAGAGAATGGGGACTCACGGGTAGGGGAAGGAGCGTGGAAACGGCTTGGCGATGAAGGGGTACTGCTCGCGGATCATCTTGCGGTGCGGCTTTCTCAACGTCTCCTCCTCCTTGGCGCGGCGGTGGCGACGAACGGCTTCTCGCGGACGACATCTTCGCGGGCGGCTCCTCTTGGTGCTCCACGGGCGGCTTCCTCGGCTTCCTCCTCTTCTACTCCGAGACGGGATCGAGGTGCGGTGGTTTGGGGGCAGGGGCTCCACCCCCAGTGGTGGTGATGCGGCGGAGCAGAGAGGGGTGGGGATTGAAGTAGGCGAAGGCGGCGTGAGCGAGGAGGAAGGGGCCTGGGGCTTGGCGGCCAAGGAAACGGGGGCAAGCGCACATGGGTGGGGCCGAGGCGGTTGTGGCCCGGCGGAAATCGCGGGGGCAAGCTGGCGCTGGCACGGAGCGGGGAGCGGCGGCTTCGCGCGTCTGCGGCGTGAGGAAGAAGCACAGGCGCTCGGTGGGTCCGGGGCGTCAGTGAGGGAGAGGGAACGGGGCGCGGATGAGAGACGGGCCGGCGGGAGTTGGGCCAGGAAACTGGGCCGAACTCGGGAGGGAGAGAGGGAGATAGGAGAGTTCGGGCCGGTTCGGGGATAAAGAGAGGAAGATGAGATGTTGGGCCGGATTGGTTGGGTTTGGGGTTTTAGGCCCGAGAGAGTTAGTGGGGTTAGTTAGGTTTGAATTTATATTTGAACGGTTTGAATTCAAATATAAATTCCACTCAAGCAATCACTTAAAACCAAAAAGAACCAAATCACTCTAGCATTCAATTATCCCTAAGCAGAAATTAAAGGTAAATTTTAATTTCCTAGGAATTTAGGGAGATTCACAAGAAGACATTCTAGGTGTTTACACAACAATGCACGAAAAATTTTGAAACCCACATTTTTTTGCAGTCAAAGAACATTCCGGAAAAAATCGGGGATGTTACATAGAAATTGTACAGTCTTTAATATTGCATAATAACGAGCATTTAATTATTTTATCTAATCACACTTCTTTGCTCTGTACTAGATGGTTTAGATACATTTAAGTAACTCAGGCTCTTGACATACATGTAGGTATTTCATTGTTATCGATGATGTATGGGAGGTAGAATCTTGGCAGAAACTAGAATGGTATTGGTTGAGAATGATAGAGGAAGTAGAGTAATAAAAACTACACGTATATCAAAAGTTGCCACTGGTGATATTTACGAGCTGCAACCACTTTCATATAACGACTCCAAAATGTTACTTTATACAAGGATATTTGGTAGTCAAGGCAAATGTCCTGCTAATCATCCTGATGAGGCATCTGAAAAAATTCTACACAAATGTGGTGGCGTACCATTAGCTATCATCACAATGGCTAGTTTGTTGGCGGGTAAATCAGCAGAATATTGGTTTGATGTGTGCAACTCTCCTGGTTTCTTCCGCGGTAAAGATAACAAGCAAGTAGATGATACAGTCTGGATATTGTCTCTTAGCTACTATGAGCTGCCATCGGAACTAAAGACTTGCCTGTTGTATCTGAGCATGTATCCAGAAGACTATGTGATTGAGAAAGATTCTTTGATATGGAGGTGGATAGCTGAAGTATTCATCAAGAAGAAAACAGGAACCAGCTTGTTTGAGCAGGGAGAGGAATACTTCAATCAGCTCATAAATAGAAGCATGATCGAGGCATACGAGTCAGGAGGGACGGGCATTATACTTGGCTGCCGCGTTCATCCGTGACTTGTCACATGAATTGAACTTCGTGACTATCTCAAATGATGATGAAGGCACACCATCGTCGTCGATAGGGAAGAAGGTGCGCAGGTTAGCTTACCAGAACAGAATGATGAAGCAAAGTACGGGCAAGGCAACAGAGAGGTCACTGGTTTCCTTTAGGTGTGATATTGGGAGTTGGATCCTGCATCCAAGCTTTAAACTCTTGCGTGTGCTAGCTTTAGAGGGATGCAGAGTACCTTGGACAGGCTGGCAGGGTCTTAAGCACCTTGGAAATCTGCTACATTTGAGGTACCTTGGCCTGCGAGGTACGATTGGTGGTGATTATGAGCTCCCGGAAGAAATAGGAAAACTGAAGTTTCTACAAACACTTGACTTGGGCATTAATTTCAAGATGGTACTGCCATCGGGCGTTTGCGAGTTAACGCAGTTGCTCTGCCTGCGTGGTGGCTACCAGACAGAGGCGCCGGATGGACTCCTGACGAAGCTGACGTTATTGGAGGAGCTGCGTATATGTATTGATGAACTGAGTGACGAGTCCAAGGGGCAGTTTATGAAGGATCTTGGGAACCTGAACGAAGCCAGGGTGCTGAATATTATCGGTACGTTGAATGGTATGGTGCAGTCAGAGCTGGTGCAGTCACTAGGCAAGCTCCACAAGCTCCAGCATCTAGAGCTGACTGATTTTTATTTTAGCGGTGGCACAAGCTTCACACAGCTGCCGTTGTTCATCAGTCCCGCGCATCTCCCCTGCCTCTACAGCTTGTGGTTGAATGTGGATGAGTTGGACGAGGCGGGTCTGCGAGCCCTGGGTGGGTTGCCGGAGCTACGTGAGCTCTGGTTGAGAACGCGTCAGCCATCGATTGCTGCTTCCACGGCAACCGTTACTGCAGGCGATGGCTTCTTCCCCAAGTTGAGATACTGCTCCTTGAATGGCTGGATGGTCCAGCTGCTGGTGGGCAACAACGAGGAGGACTCCACCAGTACTGTTTCGTTTACCATCTGGAATGGAGAGGGTGCTATGCCATTTGCCTTTGGATACAAAACTGGTAAAAGAAAGCGCATGGTCGGCAGCAGATTGTCAGCAGCACCGGCCGTGATGCCAAACCTCCAAGAGCTTAGCTTTCATGTCCCAGTCAGGGCTATATATGAGACTATCTGCAATGGTACCCTCTATATATCACCCCCTAAAGCAATATTTCAAGGATCCTTTTAAAAATTTTCACCCTCCAAACAACAATATGCTGCAACAATACCCTCCAAATTCATCCCCTATTTGTGGATCCCACCTATCATTTCTTTTTTCCCCCTCCCAATCCATCCCCTACCCCACGCCACCTATCATTTCTTCGTCGGCGCGGCCCACCAGTCCACGGCGGCGCCGTGCCCGCTGCCGCGGGCCACCTCGGGGGCCACCTCGTCGCCGCGGCCCACCAGTCCACGGCGGCGCCCACGAAGGAGCTCGACCGCGCGTCCACGGTAGCGTCCTCGCCGTCGGGCAGGCCTGCGGGCGCGGAGGGCAGCGGCAAGGGGAAGATGAGCCGTGCTGCTCTACACCTGGCTCCTCCGGCGGTCAGCAAGGTGTTCTCGACCTCGAAGGTGGGGCAGGTCTCCGTCCATGGCAGCAGCGCCCTCCCGGCCTGCAGCGTGTCGAGGCGCAGCCTGAACAGCACGTTCTTGGGCATCCAGTACGCCACCTTGCCGCCGCTGGTCACCACGCTCGTGTGCGCCTCGCGCACCTCTCCCTCGGGGAGATGGATGCCGGTCACCTCGGTCTCCTTGCTCCAGCCGCCGTCGGCCGGCGAGTATCTCCGGAACCTGGTGATACGGCCCCGGGTGCACACCATGAGCAGGTGGTACGGTGACCGCGGCGGGGCGGCGAAGCGGGCGGTGTCGATCTCGTCGGCGGTGACCACCGTGCACGCGTAGGGCCCAACGCCGTCGGTGCCGCCGCTGAGGGGCGGCAGGACGTGCAATTCGCCGGTCATGGGGTTGCAGATGCAGAGCATGAGGGCCGTGTCGAATTCGCCGCGCCGGAGCTCGACGACGATGAGGCCGTTCCTTGAGGCCACGACGCGGGAGGAGTGGAACAATCCGTCGCCGCCGTCGGAGCGCAGGCCCTCGGCGAGCGAGTTCAGAGACGAAGGGGGCTTCCCCGGCCACCGTGGGCGAAGGGGGCTTCCCCGGCCGCCGGCGAAGGAGCCACCCAGCCTAGCACGAACCACCGCGCGCAAACCACCGGCTCAGGCACGCCGTCCATTCGCGCCGCGTCGTATTCCTCCAGGACTCGCAAATATTTCTTGCGAACAGAGAGAGCAAGCTGTTCGATCGATCCTCGCGCCGGCGATTCTTCCTCCCGGTCGTAGAGATTGGGGAGCGGCGGCGGCGGCGAGCACGTGCGCCGGACCCGCAACGACGCCATCTACGGGATCCCGCCGCCGCAGGCGCCGCAGGGACGCACCCGAGGCCGATCTCTCCAAGCCCATACGGTTCGTCTCCACCTGTTACGCCATGCCCTCCCAGTCCCAGGAACCAGAGGCTGGCCCTGCGAACGCCGAGGCGATGGAGGACGAGGACGAGGCGCGAGAAGGAGCCTCGGCAAGGACCGACAGAGGACCCAGGGGCGCGCATGCTCAGGGGCTTTGCCCCGCGGCGTGCCCGACAGGCAAGCTCTGCAGGCGGCGCGCAAAAAGCTTCGTGGGCGGCGCGCGTGGGAAGAGGAAGGCGCGCGGGAGGAGGGAGCGGATAGCGCCCCGCGTCCTGGATAGGTAGGGGGAGGAGGAGGGGTCCGGCATTTTTGAGGAGCGTATAGGGGGTGCCGCTGCAGGAAGTTTTTCGGTGAATCTCCTCTATCTTACCGATACAGGAGCCTATGCAGGGTGTTGTTGCAGATAGCCTGAGGGGAACGGTAGCTGTAACAATCTCGGGCTGGAGTTCCTCCCTTCGCTTCGTGAAGTCACAGTAGTTGTCGACTGTGGTGAAGGTGCCACCGCTGCTGATGTGGATAGGGTAAAGACTGATCTGAGACACCCACAAAAGCCCCATCCAAATAAGCCCAAACTCGAAATCGATCTTCGCAATGAAGATCAATCAACAGATGAAGACGTCGAAGGGGTACTGCTCTGCTCACGCGAATTCATGTGTGGTAACTTCCAACTCCCAATCAACTTGTTTTGCTAACAAAATTCCCTCTTCTCAATGCAATTCCAGTCCGGAGAAGAACAGGAAGCCGAAACCTCATCAGCTGGCGATGAAGTTGCTATCACGCCTATTGAATCGGTTCAATGCAGATCAACCTTTTTGCTTCTTCAGCATGCATATGTACGCACACTCTCTCCACGGCCTCTTGTCCATTGTTATTACTTATCGATCTGTAGGCTTTCCAAGCATATACATCACTCGTTATTACAATACATCACACTTATATCCGTTCCAGTGATCTTCATCACTCTCGTTAACACTGGCGTTATGTAGAGCTTTATGTTGTACTGGACAGATTTTAAACTTTTCCCTCGTCCATCTCGCAGGTCCAGCTTGGCTTGCTCGATGGCAATTTCAGCACATGGAATGGTGGCAGTACGTGTAGCCTAGTGCATATTGGGTTGTCCTATCTGTCTTAATTTGTCCAGTGTGTGTATAATACTTTCACTCCTTCTTATTACCTTAGCCAAAAAAAACCAAAAAAACAAAAAACCCAAAAAAGAAAAAAGAAAAACCCCCAAAAAAGAAAAAACAAAAAACCCTAAAAAAAAAGAAAAAAAAAACCAAAAACCAAAAAAAATTCTAGTTTCTATATTTCCCTTTAGGGTGGGTGGGTAGGGAACTCCGCCTATGCAATTTTAAGGTAACAATAATTACTGTTGCATAGCTGGTCCCAAGCCCAGAGAAAAGGAGGATGGCCTGCCCATACACATTGCTGGGATGTTTTATTAGCATTGTAAATATTTTGTTTCTGTAATTACCGTGTTTCTATTTATCACTCACATAACAAGCATGCTCATGTTTCAGCAGTGCTAGCTGCATCCTATAGGAGGAAGAGAATGGTTATCGACAATACTGTAGTCAGTAGTGGTTGGTCCAGTAATCCAATTAGGTCATGTTGCCAAATTCGCCATGCAAGAAATGATAATAAATTCAGTGACTAGTAATGTCCAACTCAGTCTCTCTGTTTTCTGGTGGATAAACCCAGTAATCCGATCGGGACTCTGTTTCTCAGCACTCTGCAACCCCGCCTCTGTTTTCTGGATATATGTACTGCTGCCTTGCCACTCAATCGTTGCTAATCTTTGTTTCCCTCTGTGTATATTGGTTTGTTGTAATCTGTGTACGCAAGACATATCCACTGCCAGGACCCCTCCTGATCACGCTCCGTTCTCTCGCAGGGCATTGGCTTCGTAATTTGGGGGCCATCAATGACCATTCAGGAGACCGCGACGATCAGGGTCATATCTTCTATCTAGCCATCTCTAAATAATCTCTGTGAAGGCACTTGGCTTCAACAGAGTTTCAGTTTCCTGCTATTTAATTAAGACTTTTAATACTACTATCGCTCGTGACGAGCTGCTGGCTTAAGACCTGTAATAATCTGTGTGGATGCACTTGACTTGAACAGAGATGAGTATTTTCAGGAAAGTTTTTTTTTTCTCAATTTTACCACATTCCAGTACACATTGACATGAGCGTTTCAGTAAAATTTGGCTGGGCTTGCTCTGTTCGTCAGTCAAAGAAAGAGCTTGAGAGAGCGCATCAGCATCAAAGAGAGTGTACTTATCTGATCGTAGCTAAAGGTTCAGGCTGCTCACCTGGCTTTCGGAATGGCTCTAGTTTACTCTGCTCTTCTGCTTCGGCTGCTTCTCATCTTACTGCAGAGTCTACTGCCGCTGCCGGATTTTGCCGAGCACTTCCTCCACGCTGTTGTGGAATGGGCCGCGCGGCGCGGCCCAGGCCAGTCAGCTGTGTGCATTATTTGAGCCTTGTAATACGTGACGAACCAAAGGAGGACGCGACCACTTGGAGTGTATTCCATTTAATTGAACTTATCCAACCATGACTGTATCTGCATGCATGCACGAACGTACTCTCTTCCATGCCATCTCCCATTGTGTTTCTTGCCCTTCTCATCGTTGTTAAGTAGTTGGTCCAGTATATAGTCTCGGCACATGTTTCCTGTTTGTACGCAAGGACTGTATGAGCAAGTTTCAACTATTCATGAGTCACATCGAATGTGATGCCACTAATTAGGAGTACTAGTCCATCAACCCGTGCTTTTGCACGGGCTAATATTTTTAAAAGCTATTGTATTTAAAATTATTCAAAAATTAAACTACTTTCTAATAATCAAAATTGTTTACATACTACTCTTTCATTTTTGTTAATACTTCAACATAATGCTCATATAGATGTATACTTATCTTTCTTATTTGTGATTGATTTTTTTAATTAGTAATTACTCTATACACTTTTTCATCCACATTCACACTTCTTACATTTTGTATCGCGCCTCCATACATTATATTTAATATAAAAATCAATATTTTTCATTATTTTCTCACATTTCTTTACCTTTTTCTAAATAGAGGATTGCTTCTTGCTTATTTTTTTCATCCTGACAGGTGGGTCCCACCTATTGCGACGAACTGTAAGCACGGTTTAACTGTCGATATCAGTTTTCTAATTGGATTAGAGCCCTAACTGAACCCATAAATCTTTATCTCCCACCTCTCTACCTCTATCTATATATATCTTTACCTATTTCTAAAGGAAAGAACATTTCAGCGGTCTATCATATACGTCTCACGATCAGATTAGACATGCTTCATCTTGTCCCCTGATTGGATCAGGAGTAGTCCATTGTATACCGCGATCATATTAGGAAAAGCAAGTTAATTACTTTAACTTGCTTAGAAAAACAATATAACGGTCTTCATCCGTAGCAATGCACATGCAAGGTTGCTAGTACATGTATAAATGGTCTACATGGTGACACTGATGCGTATATACCTTAACTTATTATTTCTATGTTAACAATGATAAATTATTGTAATTTAGAAACATATATTAGTTTAATTTTGAACTTTTCGGTAGGATGCAGATGAAGATAATTAGATTAAGATTTAGGAGTTTAGTTTAGGTTATCTTTAATAACAACATACGTGGGTAACTTAGATACAAATTTTGAATGTCATTTTAAGTTATCCTTTATAATGATATACATGAGTAAATTAGATAGAAATTAGGGGTTAATTTAAATTTTTTTATAATGGCTTAGCTCGATAATTTAGATACATCTTTAGGATTTATTTTAGAATATTTTTACAATGATAGTGGTGGGTAACTTTTTTAAAAAATATAATAGACCAATGACTATAGTTATTAGAGTTTACATGATTGACGTTTCTGATTTTTGTGAGAATTTGTAGGATTTGTCTTTTTTCTAGCGTGCCTCTTGAAAACTAATGCAGAGTCTCTAATTAAATAATTAAGACTACATTTCTACCAAACTTTTATGAGCTATCTCTCATTTATTTAAATATTAGAACACAATACCTATATAGATATATATACTTATTATTTTCATCCGATTGTGATAGATCTTTGTTAGTAATCACTCTATAATGTTTTCATACAAAATTATAATCTTTAAATTTCACTTTGCATCACATATATGTCTTAAATTTATTTAATGAACCCTAGGTTTGAACTATAATTTTAATATAGAATTCTATATTGTCACCGCTTCCCCTATATATTTATAAATGACAACGCAATATAAAATAGTGTATGAAATACACGATTTAGAACCTTATATTGGTTTATATTTTTAATTAAGGTGATTTGGATTCCAATGTAGGATTACCTCATGTTATTTTTAATAATGACATATGTGGGTAATGTAGATGTAAAGTTAATGTGTTACTTTAAGTTATTTTTAGGTATTCATAGTGGGTAATTTAATTGCAAATTTATGAGGTTGCTTTAAATATTGTTCATAATGGCATAGTGGGTAATTTTGATGAAGATTAGGGGGTTACTTTGGTTTATTTTATATAATGGCAGAGGTGGGTAATTTTGATATAGATTTAGAGTACTTTAAGCTATTTTCATAATGGCATAGGTGGGTAATTTTTTAGAAAATATAATAGATCTAATGGCTATGATGATTTGAGTGTTTCAATTGATGGCCAGATGTTTTGCTTTTTTGTGTGAATTTCTAGGATTTGTCTCTTTTTCTATAATGTCCACCTAGAATCCTATGTGGCTTCATCTGGAGGCTTCAAAAGGAGTCTCCAATTAGTAATAGTAAGATTAAACGTAGATTATTGACAAAACCCATTCTGTTACCCCTGGGTAAATTCGCGAGACGAATCTATTGATCCTAATTAGGCCATGATTAGACAATGTTGTGCTACAGTAAACAATCTTTAATTTTTCATTCATCTGTGTAATTAGTTTTATAATTAGATCATGTTTAGTCTTTCTAATTAGTATCCTCAAACTTGATGTGATATTTTCAGTAAGTTTCACTCCTAACTAAACAAGGCCTTTATCTCAATGGACTCTGTTTTTGGGCACCGTCCAACTCTGTCTTCTTCTTTCTGGATATCTGGTGACTTTATTAGCTGGCTTACCACTCGGTAGTTTCTACCAGTATTTTTCTTTGTACGTACTCATTTGTCGTGATCTATTGATCCATGTTGGTCGGTCGGTATCTGCAGGCAGAGTAAAAAGGCCTACCTATTGTTCCCGTTCCTTTGTGTCGCTCCTTCACCTTGGCCTAGCCCATTCAAGTGGTTGTGCCTGTTTCAGTTTCCTGCTGATGTAGTGGTGGCAGAGTTGCGCTTGGATTACTGACGCCAGCCAACAACGAGCTCTCTAAATCATCTGTGTGGATGAGCTTGGCTTGAACAGAGTTTCAGACCTCGCGTACTGATATTGCGCGTGTCGAGCTCTGCTCTGGCTGTATCATGTACACTTTGGGATATTTCCTAGCCTCTCTCACCTGCACATAGATTTGGGCACAATGGATGACCATGCCCTTAAGATCCTGGGTGGTTTGCCAGAGCTCCGTTACCTCAGACTGAACAATGAGCACGGAAACATCGTTACATCAATATTAACTACTAGTAATGCTGCCGCTGATGACTGCTTCCACAAGTTGAGGTCCTTGGTGTTGCCTTGGTCGATGGTCCATTTTGTGCCCAACGAGGAGTCGAGTGTTTCATTTACTATCTGGAATGGAAGGGATAGTGTGGCCTTCGGTACTAAAAAGAAGGCCGATTGTATAGCAGTACTGTATGTTATGCCAAGCCTTCGAGAGCTTCAGTTCAAGGTCTGTGTGGAGCCGTTAATCCGAAACAGCGGTAGCTGTGACAATCTTGGCTTGGAGTATCTCCCTTCACTTCAGAAAGTCACAGTACATTTCAATTGCAGCGGTGCCTTTGCTGACGACGTCGACAGAAAGGAGGCTGCACTGAGGCATGCAATTGAATCCCATCCCAACCGTCCCGCGCTCCAAATTCGACCCTGGGGTAAAGGCGAGATTAAGAGCTGCCTACATACTCGCATGGATTTTCCATCCATTCGTGAATTTGTAGCTCAATTTTGTTCTAGTATCTAAATTTTCAGTTTCAGCCGACCTGAAGGTGCTGATCATATAGCCACAGCTGAAAAGGACGAGGTCTCATCTGCGGCAGATGATGAGCCAACGAAACAAGAAGATCAAAAGGAGAAGGCAACCACACTTTTGAGCCGTTTCAACTGAATTCATCACAACCATGACTGCTTCTGCATCTGCATCTGCATCTGCATGCAACGTACGTACTCGATCTCTACCACAGCAGTCACCTTTCCTTTGTATTTTCTGATCCTCATTTTCCTGTCAGTAGTGGTTGGTCCAGTAATAAATTTAGTGACTAGTAATGTCCAACTCGGTCTCTCTGTTTTCTGGTGGATAAACCCAGTAATCCGATCGGCACCATCACCTGAATGGGCTCTGTTTCTCAGCACTGTCCAACCCTGTCTCTGTTTAGTTCGGAAAGTGGAAACTTGCCGAATCGTGAAAATGGGAATAAAAAACTAATTACACAACTCATCTGGAAATTAAATTTCAAATCTGTTAAGCCTAATTAATCCGTCATTAGAGATTATTTACTGTAGCATGACATTGTATAATCATGGCCTAATTAGGCTCAATAGATTCGTCTCGTGAATTTACCCGGGGGTTATGAAATACGTTTTGTCATTAATCCATGTTTAATATCCCTAATTAGTGTTCTAACAATCGATGTGACAGGTAAATAGTGAAAACTTGCTGGAAACTTGCCGATCGAGATAATGCCCTACATGAAATCTACTACTGAATTTGCATGTAGGTTACTAGGGAACTGCAGCTGCATCACTGCTCAATAATCATAGCTGCAGCACTGTTATAATAGAACAGTTGGTACTTAGCGGCATCAGATGAACTTCGCTGCCCCTACAAAACCACAAAAGATGAACTGAGCTGCCCTTACAGAACCACAAAAGATGAACTGAGCTGCCATTCTATTTTCAATGATCAAGCTGTACCATCACGCGGTGCACTATTTCCACCCTGGTCAAGCTGCATCATCACACAAAGCATTGTCTCCACACTGCTGGTTGTTGGCATGAATATTGTTAGCAATGTTTGTGCCGCAAGGTCCCCACCTCCATGGACATTCATTTTGCTGATGGACTCCAAACCAGCATGAGATGAATCACTTGCCTGCCCTGATGAGAATGAGTTAGATAAGCAGCTGCTCTCACTGATTTCTATTGCTACTGCATGTTGGTTTATATAGAAAATAAATTCATCAATAGTGTCAAAAGTTCAAGAGAAAAATAAGCTACCTCATGGTATCAATAATTCAAGAGAAAAACAAGCTACTGCATGTTCACTTATATAAGGTACCAGAATATAATACTAACTCTGGCACTAGTTGGGTTTTCACTTATCTCGACTAACTCATCATGGTTAAAGCATGTGATCTACCTTACCGTGAGATCTGAACTAATGCAAATAAAGTCCAGATGCTATGCAAGAGAATCAACATGAGGGCATTTCCTCATTGCTACATTGTGTTGCCATCTATTATCTTAATATAATAGTGTTAAAAGAAGCCATCACGTTTGCCGAGAGGGTCTAGAAATTCCCACGTTAATCAAAAAAAGAAAAGAATATGCACCGTTGGATTTAATGTATATCTAACGATCCTAAAAATTCACACGTTAATCCAAAAAAGAAAAGAATATACACTGTTGGATTTAATGTATATCTAACGGTCCTAGAAATTTCCATGTTAATCCAAAAAAGAAAAGAATATGCACCGTTGGATTTAATGTATATCTAGCGATCCTAGAAATTCTCACATTAATCCAAAAAAGAAAAGAATATGCACCGTTGGATTTAATGTATATCTAAGGGTCCTAGAAATTCCCATGTTAATCCAAAATTGTTAAAAGAAGTGGCCACGTCGTCGAGAGGGTCTAGACGTTCCCATGTTAATCCAAAAAAGAAAAGAATATATACCGTTGGATTTAATGTATATCTAACGGTCCTAGAAATTCCCACGTTAATCAAAAAAAAAAAATGCACCGTTGGATTTAATGTATATATAAGGGTCCTAGAAATTCCAACGTTAATCCAAAACAGAAAAAAATATACACCATTAGATTTAATGTATATATAAATAAAAGTATGTGCCAAATACAATTAACAAAGAACTGAATGGATACAAACTAATTAAACACAATATTATATTCTTTTTATTAGTATGATAATTAAAAAATTATTTTATATATTTTATTAGCTGAATTAAAAACAATTACTAAAGAATTTAATGGATTCAAATAAAGCTTAATCTTGACATAGGACCTAAAATTACCTTGCTAATAAAAAATAATATACAATATTAATTTTATAAGATAATATTAATTATTCAGATTATTCCAATGAGTTTGTTAAATTCGATTAACAAGAGATAGTTAGTAGTACTATATATGAATTTGAAAGAAGATAGAAAAATAAAAATTACATGCAAAACACAAATAAATATAATACAAGAAAAAATGAAAAATGGTATTTCATTTCATTTATTTTTGAAGAATTTTACTTATGTAGATACTAGAAGCACAACAATTATAGCACGACTATAAAGTCATGTAATAGCCACTACATGATCCCATTAGAATTAGGCAGTTAAGGCCGAGCATCATCCTAACGTGGCAACCAAGGTATGGTGATAAACTACTAGCAACAGTGAGAAGTAGAAATATGGCGATGACTTGCTATGTATTATTTTGATTAGTGGACCAATGAGATCTGAAAATTTTAGGACAAAATGAATGATAAATGATGCAATTACGTGCAGAGTTCTAACAAGATTCAGAACAAAGCAACATGAAAATCGAGACTTGACATGCACATCCATCCATAGCAAGCTGAAGGATGTGTTCAAAAAGAGGAAAGAACATGCATGGTAAAATGTTAAGCGTCATGAATACATCTTCAATGATCGCGGCATATCGGGTAAAACCCCTTGGGAGCA